>VWZN01001635.1:34213-55487 GCA_013396955.1 Regulus satrapa
AAAAAAAACCAAGACAAAGCAAAACCCAAAAAACAAACAAAACACCACCTTTGTTTTGTTAAAGAAAAAGAAAAACCAGTGAATTTTCTCCTCTACTTTCTTTGTCCTGTTCACCTCTGTAAGCCTAGTTTTACATGAGGCTGATGCCTTTTCTTCTCAGCAGTTGTTTTTTCTTTACTCGCTATTTCTTTCAGTTTCTGAATCAAAGTGATTCAGATTAATATTAAAATACCTTGAAAATTTCCCTATAGCCAAATAAAACTAGACACACTGAAAACTGGATTTTAAGGAACGAATTAATTAATTCAGTATGAATCAGACTCATTAGTTCATCTTAATCTGATTCCCCATTAAGTTAGGCTGAAGTTTAATGAAATTTATCTGGCATATTGACAACCAGGTATCGCACAATTTTCACTGCTCTGTTTTAAAACTCACTGGAACAGATGCAAGTTTAAAATTGAACTAAATTAATCAATCAGTCCCTAAGAGTGTTTTAGAGGCACCTATGTAAGTGTCAAATCACTATGAGTGGGATGTATCTGTTAACTGTATACAACTACTGTATAGACTTTCACATCTCAGCTGATTATCTAGACTCTCTGTAATCAGTTAAGAGAGGCACTTCTAGGCCATGACTCATTTGGCTTATTATAGATGACTGCTGTAGAAGAACTGTGCCCTAGAGGACTTCCTTTTCAACCACCAGTCAAAAAGGCAATCCATGTAAACAGGTCAAATACAGATGTATGCTTAGAAACATTGAAATGTAAGCATAAATCAGGGTGTGATTTTACTTTCTCTACTGTGTTGGGCTGTGCTTTTCAGTATTTATTGCAGACTTTTCTTTCTGGGTAATGCTTATTTTGACTGAGATTAGCAAAATTAGGCTATATGAATCCAGGTCAATTTTCCAACTGTATCCCAAGCTAGATTCTAGGTGTACCTAAGAAATTTAGACAACAGAGAACCTGCATTTGTGTAGATTAAGTTGGATAAAAGTCACTATTTTCCTCGCTTTCTGAGATATTTGAGTTGAACTTTCTACTTTGCATGTATATATAAATATTTGTAAAAGCATGTAATGGTAGTATCCCCAAAATTGTGATTGACAACCACCTAAAAACATATTACAGGGAATGAGCAGAAATACAAAGTATTTTTGAACAATTACTAAATAATACCTTGGTTTTTAATCTTACTCCTTCAAAATGAAATAGGTATAACCATCTCAAATACACAGTCAACTGAAAAAGAAATAATTACCTGTAACCTTTATTGTTCTTTCTCTTTTGTGATTCACATCACTTTTATAAGGCTTGAGTGAAAAAAAAAAATCTTCAAAATTAGTCCTACACTTTCAACCATTAAAGTAAAAAACAATAAAAGCAATTCAGAACCTGGAATGCTGTGCTTCATCCTACAGTACCCCAGTAGCTCAATTAGGCCTATATCAGATCAGTTACTTGCCTTCTACTCAGCTCAGGTTTATGATCATCTAAGTGGTCAGATCTTAATCAAACAGTGGTGATATCTAAGGGTAGAAATAAAGCAGTCCTTTTTTTTTTTTTCTTTTTTTTTTCTTTTCTTTTTTTTCTTTTCTTTTTTTCTTTTCTTTTCTTTTTTTTCCCCCCTGTATCACAATCTTTGTTATCTGATTCAAATACCATTTGGGAAATTTTCATTTGTTGCTGAAAAGCTTGTAAAATTGGGAAATAAATAACTCCATCAGTTGATAGCATGAATATGAAATTGAGAAAGTGGCACCACAGCACTAGATTTACTGTGAGCCTAGATAACTATAGAAAAGACAGATTAAAACATTAATTTACATTCCTCTGAAGAGGTAGTTGATCTTGGGTTTGAGGCTAAAACTTACTCTTGTGTTTAGAATCAGATTATATAATCTGTGTCAAATTTTACATCTTTTAGGCACAGTTATATTTTTGTATGTTGGACAACAGTGAAAACAAAAGAATTTATATTGAGAATATAGACATTCTGGAAGATGTGCTTCACCATATATAGATTGGGGACAGTGCTGGATGTCTCGAGTTTAGTCCTAATTGTATAATTAAGCCTGAAGCTCTGACAGATTTGTGATCTCTTTTAATCAACAGCAAAATACAAATAATGTGGTTTTATTAGAACCTTTCTATGAAGACTTCTCAAATGTGCAAGACCAATATTAATGCTATTCATATTTTTATAAATAAGTTAATCCACACATGAACTTTAAATTAAAGGCATTTTATCTGTCCTTAAATTTTAAAATGCTTTGATTTCAATTTTCAGTGTCAACAATGGCTAAGTGATGGTGTAGGCTTTCCAGAGCTGCCAGATAATAAGATACAAACTATATTTATTTATTATTTTTTGTTAATTTCTTTAGATATGTGCAGCACATAAAAGTGTACCAACAATCACTCCTTGGTAAAGAATGACACAAATTATGGAAGATTTTCAATAGAAAACAACAACAACAAAATCAACAGATGATGGATCTAGCTGGATGACTTTACCTGCCTCATTCCAGAAAGATATGTGTACGATACTCTACTGTGCACAATGGAAGAAAAGGCAAGAAGCATTCTCTTTGTAAATATTATATTGGGAAGGCAGATTTAGTTTTAATTTTGAATGACAAGTCAAGAATGTTGTTTAATGCAAATTCTTTCCAAAAGAGAAGATACAAGACACAATATATTATTTATCATTCATTTTCTGTACTTCATTATATATATCTGCAATAGGGATTTTATGCCATTGTTTGGTCTAAAAAAGATGAGGAAATATTCTTTCAGGAATGAACCTAATCTGTATAAAAGCCATGTTATTCATTTGCTTATGGTGGTTTATATTTTTAAAGTCACTCCTCGTTCTATCACCACAGAACATTCCATTTTACTTAGAATATTTTGCATTTTGCTTACAAGAGCACAGCTTGAAATCAGTAATTTTACTGTTCCATAAGCTACTGAAAAAAAAAAAAAAAAAAAAGAGAAAAACCCCATTTTTCCTCTTGTTTTCTGGGTTTTGGTTTGGTTTTCTTTTACTTTAAGGTCAGTGTTTGTGCATAACCTAGGACAATGTGATCCTGATTTAGTACAAGTACCCTAGAACAATGAAATAATATAAATTTATATTGTGTCAGCATTTGGCAGGGAGAAAATAATTTTATTTCTCAAAAAAAGTAGCAAAACTCACTACCTGGTAGTAAAGGAGAATGAATAATCTATTTCTCAGCACTGTTTTGTGACCTCAGAATAGGTGTCTCAGGTATCAGAGTATACCATGCACATAAGATCACAATGAGGACTCATACAATATCAATTTTGCTTAACAAAATAGAAAAGAGAAATGAAAAAGAAAGAAAATTAAAAGACAACTAGAGGTAGTTCTAATAATAAAACTGTACTGAAAATGCCAATTCTAGTACAGTTCCCAGAATTCAGGGGCTGTGTTGCTCCTGAGTTTATTCAATAATGAGAAACTACCTTTTTTTAAAATTTTGTTTTGTTTTGTTTTGTTGGTTTTTGTGGTTTGGTTTTTTTAAACTTGTTCCACACTTCACTTGACAAATTTTGGAAAGAAAATCAATCTATTATGAATACAAACAACAAAAATAAAAGAAGACAGAGTACAGTCAAAACAGTCCACTATTCTATCTGAATCATATTGGTAGTGAAAAATGACTGAGATAAAGGAACCAGCTTTCATCACTTTTTGGTTATATGGTAGTGTGAAAAAGTGAATTAACATTTCATGTGATGCCTTGAAATATTTTTACACAGATAAGGTGATAGAAAATGCAATTCCAAAAGATTGCATTTATGTACACATTTTTATTTTCTTATACAAACATTTGGATATCAATTTAATATATGTGCAGTCTAAGTGGATGCACTTCTTTAATAAAACACTTTTTTCTTTATTATTTAAGATAATGTTTTTAATAATTCAGTTATTTTTAGATCAAAACTTATAATGGACTACATAGCTTAGTTCTGAAAACTTATATTTTTTAAACTAAAAAAAAGAAAAAAAAATATTCCAGATTATATTTTTCTTTAAACAGCAGAAAATAAATTGAAACAGTAAAGCTTTCCTTTTTGTCTTTTTACCAAGTCATGTGCTTGAATTTAAAATCAAAATTAACTCATCCTTACAAGCTGATTTTTTAAAGTAATTGTGTGTTACATTAATTTCATCTAGTATGAGTAAATATGGTAGAATTTTGTATGAATGATTTACTCTTCCCCTTTTGATGGCTTCCATAAGTATTAGAAAACAAGAAAGATTTAGTAGGAATTGATGATAAGACCAACAGACCCTTTTGAATGTATGATAAGAATTCCTTAAGAAAAATGTCAAGGGGCAGTTCAAAATGATCAGTCAAATATTTAACAACAATGCATATTGTGATAAAAGCAGTTCCATACTTCACTGGAAAAGTTATGGGAGTTTAGCTGCTTCAGTGTATTTTGTACCAGTGCACTTGTTCTTTATCAGACAAGTTCTACTATGGGACAAATTATCCTTTAAAAAAGACTCACCTGAATGCCCAAAAGATCTTCAGGCTTAAATCCATCTCACCTTTCTGTAATAGGAATATTAAAATTTAACACTACACAGTTATAATTTAATACTGCAATTGATTATTTAACTAAGTTGAAAAGAAAAAAAAAAAGGAAATAAAGAAAGTATTCAGCTGATTCAAGGATTGTATGTTACACTGAATTTCAAGAGTCACCAGATTTTTGTGGTAGAAATTGGTCTTATTGTGAAGTTATTTGGACTCTAAAACATTGTGTTATTTATGTGTATTTTCACTTTTTGAAATTAAGCTTTTAGTTTGGTTTGGTTTGGTTTGGTTTTTTGATGTTTGTTTCTTTGTTTGTTTGTTTGTTTGTTTGTTTGTAGGTTGAGTTCCCCCTTTTAAAATGTACTTCTTTAAGAAACCTTTTTTCAACAGGTACTTCTTCCTGATTCCCTTTAAACAGTCAGAAAACTAACTAAATTTAAAAAATAAAAAAAGAGAGACCTTTCATTTTCTTAAAAAATGTATTGACATGTAAAATTTTAACTTAATGAAAAAAAATGCTGAGGGAACAGTATAAAGTTTGGTCCACAAATACATCCTCTACTAGAATTCACTCTACTTATGAAAGATTTATATTGGATATTTGGAAACATTTCTTTGCCAAAGGGGTTGTTAAACACCGGCACAGGCTGCCCAGGGAAGTGGCTGAGTCACCATCCCCAGAGGAATTTAAAAGATGTGTAGGTGTGCCACTGAGGGACCTGGTTTAGTGGTGGACTTGGCAGTGCTGGGTTAACGGATGGACTCGATGATCTTAAGGGTCTTTTGCAACTTTAATGATTCTTTGATTCAGCACAGCACGTGCAGAGCAAAGCCATGTATTTCTATAATGATATAACCCACAAACCTCATGTCAGAATGCATTTGGATGCATAGGAAATGGCTTCTGCTAGAAAGTTGCTTGAGCTACACAGGAAGGACAGCATAACAGTGATTGATGACTGACCTTCCATGCTGGACTGTTTTGAATGTTTATGATGGAAGCCTTTTGAAGGCCAGTGTTTTATTGCTAAAATCCTGGCCTTTCAAATGTCTCATGAGGAAAGGAAGCTTTATTGTGCCTTACCAACCAGATAAACTTAGCAGTCTGCATCAACAAAGATGTTTACAATAAAATAATACATACAATCTAAAATGATAACATAAAATGGGTACTTAAACCACATGCTTTGTTAATTAACTTCTACATTACTTTATTCCTTATGCAGTCACAAAGACTTTAGCCCATCAAGATACAGTACTGGTTCTGGAAATGATGCAATGCTTAAAGAGAGCATAATGAAGTAATCTGCCTCAAGCTTCCATTTGTTCTCTCTTTTCTTGTCCTTCCTTTGTATTCCTGTAAAATGTTAATGTGATAATTTTACCAGCACCATTTCCTAAGCAGTAAAGAGAACCCTGAGACAGTTGCAGAATTTTTCTGGTCAAAACAGCTTGCATAGCCTGAACTCCGCGGTCACACTGGGACTTCACAATGTTGAATTTGTTGGTTTATATTGGCTCTGACTTGATCATCACTGAATTCTGCCTTTTTATATTTTACAGTGGCTAGTTTCTGGATAGGATTCACTGTGACCCCACTGGAATTTTATTTTCTTGCAGTCAAAGAAAAACCTCTGGTTTAAAAAGGTGAGTTGTGACAGTGCTGTGGGGGGATGCAGATAGAGTTTTAGACACCTCAGATCCTACAAATAAAAACCTTTTGTTTTTCTTTTTTTTTCTTTTTTTTTCTTTTTTTTTTTTTTTTTTTTTTTTTTTTTTTTAATTTTTTTTTTTGGNTTTTTAAATCGTCTTTCCTGAGTAAGAGACTATGTAATGCTGCCTGTTAAGTTTCAGGAATAGATGGGACACTCTGGCCCCTCTGAATGAATGGGGAATATGAGAGGAGGGAAAAGTGGTTGGATTAGATATGGGCTGAGTAAATGTTGATCTTTCCTCACCTGCTCTGCACAAGTTTTCACCTCACTGAACATTTTTATTAAATTTTAATCAAAAGCACAGAAAGGATTGTTGATTGTAGAAATGTCTAACCCTGCTCTAAGCTTCTCTGCTAAGCCAGTTTATAGATGTTAACAGTGCCACACTGACATTGAGTTCAATGTTGTTTTACAGCCTAGGTGTCCTACAAATGAAGACAAAACACAAGAGCATGAAAAAATTCTGCGGCTACATAAATGTGACAGACCCAAGACCCCCAGGTTCTATGAGATACTTAAGATTGACTTCAGAAGCATTTGTCCTTCTGCGTTTGTTGTTTTGATTATGATCTTCTGAGATCACCATTTGGTTATGGGGGGATTTTGTGCTGAGACCCCAGCTTTAGAGTCTGTCAGATATATGTTTGGGGGAGTATAAGGTTGCATACATTAGATCTTTCATCACAAATCGAGAGTCTGCCTCTTTTTTGGAAGTCACGATCAAAGAGGTCTTTTGTTTAGAGATGCAAATGTTGCTGTCAAGCTCATAAAATACATACAAATGACAATTTTTTGCAGTCCTGCACTGGACTTCAAAAGAGTGGGGTTTTTTTGTTTTTTGGGTTTTTTTAAAGGTCATGAACATTTTGATATCAGATACTGTTATTTGTGAGTGGAAGGTCAGCAATCTTCTTCTGACTTAAACATCACATGAATATGTGTATTAAAGCAAAGATGAATCTCTCAGAATGAGGAAATGAATTTTTTCACAGATGTTAAAAGGCTAATAAGTTCACAACTTTTAGCACCCAGTCCAAATACCTTTTTTTATATAGCAATAAAAATTTACCAGATTTCTGAAAGTATGTGATCTCTTGAAAAGAAAAATCATAAGAAACTTGGATCAGATGTCTATTATTTAAAAACTTTACAGTCCACTGAAGACTGCTTTTGGCAGGGAAGTAGGAAATGAGTTGGAAAGCATTAATAAACTTTCAGGATACTTAAAAACACCAGCTTATGGTACTTGATCTGTAAGTGAACTCTAGATTACTTCCTTTTTTTTTTTTTTTTTTTTGAAACTATAAGTAGTGCTTAGAAAGAAAGACAGTTATCTAAGTAAAAAAAAGAAAACAGAATGTGGAGAAAGAAATTTTAGCTTGGACAAAAGCTACAAAAGACAGAAAATTAAGTACTTCACTTTTTTTCTTTTTTTGCATTGAATTTAATTCAGTACATTCAGAGTTCTACAGAAGGAAACAGAAAATTGCAGTAGGATTCTATTTTAATTTCATTTACGTGTTACTAAAATCCATTTTACAATAAATTCATAATTAACTTTCAGTCTGGTACAGAAGCACAAGAAAGGTATGTCATCTAGTTGGTAACAATAAAACATAAAAATAAAAGGATACATAAACTTTGGGGACCAAAGAATAGATTCCAAAACATCCGTTTGTTCCACGGTCCTGACTGGCACTGATTTTTTCCAGTCTTAAGCCAGATCTACTTTGTTCATCCATAAAAATGGTCCAGTGCTTCAAATTCAGTGTAATGCTATGTAGAGTGAGGAAACCCTAGTGAAAATACTTAGCCCCTGAAAAGCACTTTTCCAAAAATAGTAGGAAATTTTTGAGATCAGCTTAAGACTTTAAAAAACTTTAGATTTCCAAAGTTCTTGCTTCTTTTTGGTAACATCCTGAAAACAGTTTCTGTATATTTCTGGACGGGGGTCTTTTTTCCTTTTTTTTTTTTTTTTTTAAGGGCCCAAACAAGCTTTGAAAAGTTTCTCTCCTTTTATTTAACATAAACTTGTCAAGACTCAGCTGGTTTTCTTTCAAGCTTTTTCTGAGGATTGGAAAGTGTGTTTTGTGTGAACTCAAGCACCTTAATTGAAAGGTGTCTATGAGTGTACTGAAGCCTTAATAATTCTGTGTTTTATCCAGAATGCTAATTTGATGTTGTGCTAGATGGGTATTAACAAGAAATAAAAGTAGAACAGTTTTAAAGAGTACATCTATAAATCCCCTACCTTTCAACTTTCTTTCCTGTGATCTTTTTATCAGTTCTTCAGTCAGATTAGAATTTTATAGGATTGAAAATATTTACATTCATCATGAAAACAAACCAAAAATAATTTTCTTGAGAAAAATGCTCCTGTCTAACTATGAATGTCAATAATAAACAAGAATGAGATCAGGACAGCAGCTTGTTGTCTTTCTGCTGAATGTCCTTTACATAATGCTAATAATGCTAATAATCTGTGACTATATCAAAGCAGCACGAAAAGCAGATTTGAATAGATAAACTGTGTGTAAAACCACTTTTCTGTGCATCCTGATGCAGTGATATCAGCCCGCCTAGACAATTAGATGCATATGACTATTTTCTGCACTGAATGGACTAGAAACAACATTTCTAAAGAATTTGAAAAAGCTTTCAGAAAATGCTGTAACAAAGCACCTCTGATTGAACATCTGTAGTAGAGTGGGAATTCATTCCATTAGAAGGAATAATATGCTGAACTAATAATTAACTATATTGCAATATAGGAAGAGAAAGAAAACTTGAGTGTAAAATACTTTAGGAGATGCAGGTGGCCACCATTCCATGAACACCTAGAGTCTATTGCTTCTTGCAAAGCTAAGAGGAGCCAGAGAAAATACCTGTTTTTTTCTACTGCTCTTCAAATTCATGCTGATAAGAAGTTTATGGTCAGCAAGGAGATAGTTTCGTTTAAAAAATTCTTTCCAATTACCAGGGGCTTACTAAGGCTTTAAAATTTTGATTTTATACAGGGAAAAGGAAAAAAAAAATAACCCAAATAAAAATTTTTTAGAAACATTATATACCTGAAAATGTACCTAAGGAGTGCAGAGCAGTTTTGGGTTTGTTCATTCTGGTTATAGATATTGCTGTGTATGGTAAACCACTGTCACAAAATTCTCGAGTTGTGGGATTCTCAGTGTAGTGGGGATTATAAACTGAAATATGACTGCCTTATATTTTCCAGAGTAGAGTTCTGCATGATTAGTACTACTAAAGACATGGAGGAACAGACTCCTAATGGAAAAGTTGACAGTGACACACATAATTGGATAATTTGATATAAAATTCTTCAGGACAGACAGGCAGGCAGACAGAGAGAAAGGAAGTGAGAGACTTTTTTGAGAGCCAGTGGTATTGGGGAAAATACCAGTGGTTTAATTTGGATAATAATTATGCCTAATGTCTCTGCTTGCTGTCATAATAGCATTAGTCTTATTTTTTCCTGTGCCACTTTGTGAAAACCTGACTTTCCAAGGCCATGCATTCCTTGGGCATCACTTAGCAGAAGACAAAAAATATATTACCTTTTTTTTTTTTTTTTTTTAAGTTCCATTTTTCTTCAGAATGATAACTGAGCCCAGAGGTGACCCTTATACACAATTGCAGTTATTCAGGTCTAAAAAGCCAGCAAATTCACATGTAACTATATCTCCCAGCTCCAACAGTAGGGCAGACTGTCAGCTCCCTCATCTGTCAGCACTTGTTCAGGCTGGTAAATGAAGACTGGTTCATACTAGCAGTATCTATTTGCTACAGGATATGCACTCAAGAAAGTCACGAAAAGGAGTTTCAAGCAAAGGCCAAAACCAATCAGTCATTTTCTCCTGTTAGTGATAAGAAAAGCAACATAAAAGAGAGAGGTGCTTGTCCCAAAGGTGGTATCAGTAGCAAACTGTCACCAAATAAAAATAGTTAAAGTCCTAATGACTGTACTAATTCAATACAAATAGCCAGGTTCCAGTTATCTTAGCATTTCCTCTTGCTTGGCCTCAGGGAGGAAAAACAGAGGTCTTACTGTTCAGAAGACAAATTGTGTGCAACTTGCTTTGGGTGAAAAAAGATGTGCTGAAATGGTGGGACAATCAGTGCCATATTGTTTCCTAGGAGCTGAAGTCCTTGAAAACCATGCTACATCACGTTAAATTAGCAAAAATCTTCCTCCTTCTCCATGCTGTGAAGACTCAGCCACAGCTTCAGTCCCTCCTTTGATGAGCACATATTCAAAAAACCTTGGGGCAGTGGAAAGCTGGACCATCACTCAAGAAGACTGCGAAAAGATAGCCAGGAAGAAAGAGTGCAGTGCAGAGGAGCTCTGCTCAATGTGGTCTATTCCAGAGGTGGAACTGGCTTCTGTTTGAAAGCTTGTCTCCCCACTTCCCAGCACCAGAACTTGAATCTCTGCACAGGGAATTGAGAAGTACTATAAAGGCCTACTATTCTGACATGATATGATTTTATAACGGATTTCTGTGATTCAAAAAGGCCACAGAATGCCAAAGACAGAGGATAATGGGGTTAAAACTCTTCACATGAGGATGGTATTGTAGGGAATGACTGACTAAGGCTCCAGTGATAATGCCCCATCTGACATGTATGGTCCCAATCATATTATGTGCTGCTGTATGTCTCTTCACATCTAGAGTGAAGCTGTCTCTGTCTCTGTAAATTAGTTGTGCTTTTCCAGTACCCCATACAATGTTTGATTAAACTTAATCAGATAGCTGAAAAGGAAAGATGCTTTGATATTTTTTTTTTAAGCCCTTATGTATACAGTGTTATGTCCTAATTTTTAGAAATATTTTGCATACATAAACTATAAAAAGGAGTGCCTTGATTCTATGGCTTTTACTTACATATTTTCAAGAAAATATGTCAGAAACTGAAACAATCCAAAATATTTGACCATTGTCAAACCCAGTTTAAAAATAATTTTAGATTTCTATGATAATTTTTAATTACAAATTAATGAATGTTCTATATTAAAGTGTTTCTCAGAAAATTATTTTCTACATTGGTTATCTGTGTCTGAAAACATGGTTTGATAAAATATTTAGAGGGAAGGGTTCTGTAGCTGTCATTAAAACAAAAGATAAAGCAAACCCTTTCTATATAGCCAAACTTCCCTTCTCATAACACTTTTTCTAACCCTATTTTTGGGACATTAAAAGAAAAAAAAGTCAACACCAAAAACATTCAAGAGATTCTTTCAGTAGAGGATGCTCTCTTGAACTTCCATTCTTCTTTCATTTTTCCCTGTCAGCTTCTTGCACTGATGTCAGTAATTTACCTTAGATTTGACTTGCTTCTCATAACGCCTTTCTGAACACTTACACAAAAGATGTTCAGAAAGAGACTCTGCTATAGTCATTTTATTCAACCTAGATGTTTGATTTCCACAGCTCCTTCAGATCCAGCTTGCAAACTTCCACTCTTCAGACAGCTCAGAGAAAAGGATGTTTTTCCTTTACAGCCTGCTGCCACTGTCATTCTGGATATGAATGCTTTCTGTTGTGTTTCCCCTTTCAACTCACAGCACTCAGAAAGCTCATAAACTGTGGACCTTTTAGTCTCCCCCAGGCTCTTTCCTCGCAGGAAACTTTCTGGTGGACTTATTGTCCTGCTCTGAGGTCCTAGCCACGTGAGTATGGCAGGTAGTTCTGAAGAGGGGGTGATTATTTCTCAGGACTTAGATTCACTTGTGACAGGAATAAGCATCATCATGAACATGTTGTGCTACAGCTAATATGCCTCCCCGTTTCTCATCATGAACATGTTGTGCTACAGCTATTATGCCTCCCTGTTTTTCTGTGGTTACCACTCTTCATTCAAGATAAGCAATAATATATCTGGAGCACTCCAGCTACAGTCTAGAGGAACCACATCAGAAAACAAAACCTGAGACTGAGTTTTTAAGGATGATTTCTCCTCATCCCTACTTTCTCTCTTCCAGACAAAGAGAAGTATTACTCTGTCAAACTAGGAGATGTCTTCAGGATCTGCACCTTTCTCTGGTGAAGGCATGAAGATAAAAGTGTCCTTTCAAGGTGGTAGATTCTTCAGTGTGTTAGAGATTTATGAAGCACTTCACAAAGGAGGCAATTTCCCTTTCAGAGATTTGTGAGCAAGTCAAGTGAACAACAAGATATTGTGATCCATGTCTTATCCTTTACGTAGTGCACCTAAATGACCACATTAAATGAATTTTTAAGACCTTTAGAAAAATGTCCTCTCAAATCCCTAGCAAAACTGATAAATTACTGTAGTAGTAACAATTTCTACCTTATCTTAAGTCTGATTCTGTCTTCTTTTACTATCAAGAAATGAATCTCATTCCTTCTACACTGGTATGAAGATCACCAGTAGGTGATATTGTGCTTTGGTCTAGGTGATCTAGGTACTACTGTGCTCTGACATTTCATGCGTATGAGTCTAGGGTCAGCTCAAGCCATCTCCTAAATTTTCTCTCTGATAAGCTAAATAGACTGCTGGAGTATATCTATAATTTTTCCAGCCTTTAAATTATTTTCATGGCATGAATCAACCATCTCTGAAGGCTATCCAGCTTATCAGCATTCTTCATCTGTTGCTCATCAAGCAGTAGGTTCAGAGTTGCAGTAGTCACAGATCCACATTCACACAATTGGTAAGGCTGAAAGGCCCCACAATGGGTTCTTGGGTCCTATCCTTTGTCACCTGCACAGTTAAGAATCTCTTCTCATATTTAGGTGAAATTTTCTGTGCATCAGTTTCTGCCCATTGCCTCTTGTCCTGTTGTTTGGCATCACTGAGGAGAGCCTGGATCCAGCCTCTTTTCACCTTCTCTTCAGGTACGTGTAGGCATGGACAGCTCATTGTCCACCAGGACTCCCAAATCCTTCTCCACAGTGTTCCAGCAGGTCAGCCCCTAGTCTGTGCAGGTGCCTAGGGTTATTTCTCCCCAGATGCAGGACCCTTTTGCCTTTGCTGAATTTCAGATGGTTGCTCTCTGCCCATCTGTCCAACCTTTTGAAATCTTTCTGAAGGGCCACACAGCCCTCTGGGGTATCAGCCACTTCTCCACAAATAATCACTGGGATGTGAGTGGACAGAAAATAGCCCACAAGCCTACAATGTACACAGGGGGCCAAGAAGGCAAATGGTATTCTGGAGTGCCCCAGGAAGAATATTGCCAGCATGTCAAGGAAGCTGATCCTGCCCCTCTACTCAGCTCTAGTGAGGTCACATCTGGAGTGCTGTGACCAGTTCTGGAGGGCAAAAAATGTGGTTAGGGGACTGCAGCATATCTATTATGAGAACAGATTGATGGAACTGGGCCTGTTCAGCCTGGGAGGGAACCTCATCAATGTGTACAAGTATCTGCAGGGAGGGTGTCAAGCATGGAGCCAGGCTCTTCTCAGCACTGTCCAGCAGTAGGACGGGGGCAATGGGCAAGAAATAATGCACAGAAGTTCCACCTGTATATGAAGAAGAACTTCTTAATTGTGTGGATGACCATGCACTGGAACAGATGTGCCCAGAGAGGCTGTGAAGTCTCCCTGAATGGAAATACTCAAGAACCGTCTGGACACAATTCTGTGCTATGTGTTTTGCTTGAGCAGAGACATTGGACCAGATGATCTGCTGTAGTCCTTCCCTACCTGACTCACACTGTGATTGATTTTAAATGCACTGGGTTTAGATCAAAGAATTGCAGGAGCTTGTTTTAATCATGCAAATGACAAGTTTATTATAATCTATCATGACACTTTTTTTTTTTTTTTTTTTGAGAAGACTGGGCTAAGATATTAAGAAAATATGTATTTTGCAGATACAGTTGGGCCAAAAACTTAGAAGAGTGTTCAGTGGTGAACCAAAGAGGGCTCAGAGACCTTCACTCATTAATACCTACATCAACACACAGTATGTTGAATTTTGCAAATCAAGTTTAAAAAATATCTTAGGTAATAAAGGTTAATTTATAAACATATTTGTGCCCTTTTATTTCCAAATAATCTTCTACTGATAAAATTTATTTAATTAATATTCATTGCTCTCATTTGTTTTCTTTTCATAACTCATTTATTGGTTTTGGGGTGGCCACATTTTTATGGCTGCTATAATGTATCATTTCGGCTATCTTGATGCTTGTTTACGGTTTTGACCAAGCTGAACTTTTGCTGATAGCATTTTAGGCATCTAGTTAAAATTTATTAAATAGTTTTCAATAACTATAGTCTTTTTGAACTGAGTTTTATCTCCCCCAGTTGATTTGTCTCATAACTGTTTTTCCCTTTGTTAAACTGGCCCTTTTAAGCACCAAATTTATGTCTCATTGGTATGTTTTTTATTCCTTTTGAGTATTGTAGTGAAATCAAGTTGCAGTCATTTGTACCCAAGAAACCACTAATTTTTAGTCCTATGATCAGGTCCTATTCATCTGTCAAGATGAGGTAAAACAAAATTCCTCTATGTAAGATGAAACACTCTCTAACTTAATAAATTGTCATTTGTAATTTTTTGAAATCTTTGAGATATTTCAGTACTGGCAGCCTGAAAAAAACCAGCATATGCTGGGCAGATTGAGCTCCTCCCAATTCCTTCCCTTTCCCTGATAAAATATTTTTTCTCCCTACACATAGCAAGGTACTTGAGAGCATTTCATAGCATGGAGAAGGAAGAAAGACGCAAAGGAAAAATTAGATAGGTTGATTAATTATCCTTATAAATACAGATTCAGAAAAGGGGATGGTTGAGATGTGGTCAGATCTGGTCCTAGATTTTTTTGCCTGGGTGATCTTCCTTTGCTTCCTATGGAATGTCCATGGAAAAAGAGCACCCCCATTTAGACAGGTGTAGCACATGGGTTTTGTGTGTGTGTCCCAAGGGTGGAAGGAACGACAGAGAGTGTGCCAACACAGAAGCTGTTCCAAACCATCAAAGCATCTGTCTCTGAAAAGCACATTAATAATACATTTGTTCTGAATGTATATGTGTGATAGTTTATTATATTGTCACATTGATTCATGATTCAAAATTATTTGCCTTAAGATGATATCATTTAAATCAGAGCTGGATGTTTTTCCTTCCCAGCAGCAAAATTATCAGTAATAAGGAGAAGATGGAGTTTAACTGAATTCTGGTAACATGGGGCTGAGACTTGATTCCAAATATGTCCTTTTTTATTCACAACAGCCTTCCATTTCACTCTCTTTGTTGTCTGCATCATTGCTTTTGCCTTTCTTTCTGACATCACTCTACCTTCCAAACTTGATTTCTGTGTACACTGACAAACTAGAAGCTTGGGCAGGGCAAGGGAGGGAAGAAGTTTTTTGTTTGTGTATTAGTTTTGTTCTGATGTCCAAAAAAATATAAAAACCCAGGAAATCACAGCTCAAAATAAAGAGCATAAACATAGTAAAACCCTAAGGAATTTAAGTTGTTTAACTCCATCTGTGGCTACTTAAAGATGTCTGAGTGGTAATCATATTAATGAGATGCTTAAAAAATTGTGAATAATGAAAGGGATGAAGATTTAAAGATCAGAAAACTAAAAATAATACTTGGCATTGAATAAGTAGATGAGGAAAATTAGTGCCTACAACTCCTTAAATTCCATTCATAGAAATAGTATTCGTGGGTTATCTACAATTTTGGAAGCCTTTAAAATAAACCAGCTAACATGCAGCTGGCAAGAGCAGATTCAGTAATGACATTTTAATTGTTATCATGGTTTTGTGTCCATTCCCTGAGGATCACGGAAATAAAATAAAGAATACAGTCAAAATTACAAAACAACATCAGTCAAGGCTGAAAAAAGCTTTGTTTTTAAGTAAGCCTTTTCAAAGTCCAATTAGTGTTGCTGAAAGATGTTTCGGAGGCACATACTAAATATACCAAATATATACTATGAGAGTAATCACAGAATCACAGAACCACTGGGTTGGAAGAAACCTTCAAAATCATCAAGTCCAAACCCATGCCTTAACACCTCAATGAAACCACAGCACCAAGTGCCACATCCAGACTTTTTAAACACTTTCAAGGATGGTTACTCCACCACCTCCTTGGGCAGACAATTCTGGTACTTATCACTCCGTAAAAAATTCCCGATATCCAACCTATATTTCCCTTGACACAGCTTAGTATAGCCACAGATTGTTTATCAAACCTATGAATTAGAAATAAAATCAAGAGAAATTGCAGGGTAATAAGAATCGTCATTTGGTATTTATGAATGGATTGTAAGAACAAAAATATGAAAATGATAGCTGTGTTTGATAAATTAAACAGTTCTACAGTAATAGCTACATAATTTTTTAAAATATCAGGAAACCTGTGCCCTGTTGACATATTCCAAGAAAAAACAATATTAATTTCCCTTTCTTTTTATTAAATTTTAATTATTGAACTGTGAATACATATCATTTTACTGTTTATCAAAGATCACATGAAATTTTGTATGAAACTATGTGCATCATACTGGCTTTAAATTTGCAATTAGAATGGTATGTTTAAGTTGAAAAGTAATATCTGAATCATAAGATTAAATGGAGAAATGATAAATGGACGAAAACTTGCTAAGCAAATTATTAAATTAGTATCAAATGGTAAATTCCTTGACATTTGCAAAGGACAGTAAGTAAAGCAAATGGTAAGGGTCAAATTAAATAAAACCTCCCTTGTGTATACAAATGTGGCACAAGGAGGGGAGCATAAACAACTAAGAAATTTTAAAAATCTAAAGAAAGCCAAAAATAAAATAAACATAAAAATTCAAGGTTGAGAAACTTTTTTTCTTTCTAGTGAAATTGTGAAAAAGTATTTAAATATATAATACAAATTAATAATTTTGAAATTTTGCATTACTACAATTACTGTTCCATCTCTTTGTAGAAAAGGCCATTAAAAAGCTGTAGTTCTGGTAATGAAATTTTAAATAGAGAAAATCCTCTAAGACTTCAATTGCAAATGAATTGCAGCAACAACATTTTTTTTAGACTTGAGACATAAGGTGCACAAGTTTCTTACTATATTATAACTAAGACGTATATCCTAACCTCCAAGTCCTCTATTTTGAGGAGCTCCATGACAACTCTGACAGCAGACCTGTTCCATTCAAATGTGGGAAGTCTCACTACCAAGGTTCATTGGAAGCAGACTTGACTAAAAATACTATTAATGCTACTGCTCAACATTTTTATTTCAGTTGCTCCAGAGCAATTTTATTTTAGTTGCTCCCTCCCACTCTTGGGGGCATTTGGACTAATATGTATTGCTGAGGAAGGAATGATGTTTACATTCACAAAGGAATGGAGTATCAAAATTTTGTAATACTATCAGAAATTACAGTATTACAATATTTTACATTATGATAAAAAACAAAAAAAAAAGAGTTTTGTGCTACAATTGACAATAAAGTTACTGTGGAAAAGAAAGAGCTGAATCATGCTTGCTTGACTATTGCTACATGCCTCAAATCCCTCAGATTTCTGTTTCTTCTCTAAACTGTGAAATATCAGTATTACAGTAGTGTGTACTGTATTTTCTAGAGAACTCTTTCAAGACCTTTTCAGACTGCCCATTTCTTCTCTTACACCTTTCTCTTACATGTTTAATTCCAAATATTTTTCTTGACCTTTTGGCCTGCAGCTTCTTGCCACAAACTGCAGAGAAAACCTAGACTTCTGGCTCCTGTTAACCATAGACATGATGTAATCCTGCCTACATTACTTCACTCTTTTTCTCAGTATATGCATATATATACATATTCTGCTTAACTAGTCATCTGGGAAAGGATGTGAGATCATTTTGTAAGATTGGACCAGAATGGAATTTAAGGGTCGTTTTTATAAGCAAGTGGGCAGCTGCTGTTAACTCCCTATGAGGGACTAATCTCTTGACATTTTCTGAATTTTAAACCAGGGTGGAGATTTTAATATGTATCTATATACATATTTAAACATTCTAAAAGATAAACTAACAAAATAAAGTGAAAGATAAGATGGTACAGAAGTACTCTGCTATTGCAAGCACTTCTGGGCTTCCAAAAACATCCATCATGCCCATGAGCACTATGAATCTGCATGGATCAGAATGTTACGACTCTATTAACATAACCTTTAATACCAGAAACTACTCTTGACTGATATAAAATCAAGAAAAATTGTTAAACTTTCAGATTTTTTTTTAAATTAGTTGATTTCAAAGAGAATTTCCAAGGTTCAAAATTACTTTCATTTTAATGTTCCTATCTAGTGAGAAGCCAAAGCAGCAGCCTACTTAGCCAATTTTTATAACTATGGATCTTTTTATTGCATTCATACAGTTGCAGTACAGGGAGAAGGTGATTGGTTTCATCTTATTTCTCAAGTGGCAGGAAAGAAGGTTGAGAAACCATCTTGTAATACAGTTAATACGGCCCTTCTCTGCTTCTAATCCCAATGAGGCACAATCTGAGAGCATTCATTTGTATAAGCAGTTCATTGCCTGGGCAAGTAATACTACAACTATCCAAGTAGGGTGCATGTGACACAGCTCACAAATACTAATTTGTTTCCAGGACTTTGACCTTGTACCTATATATATAGTCAATACTCACTAAGACAATGATTATATAATTTCATTAAGCACACACACACTTTCTGTGTTTCTGTATGCAGTTGAATTTATGCTAATGTCAAGAACTGCAGTATTTCCTTTTTCATTCTTCACTATCTTGCTTTGCAATCCAAGGGTCTATCAGAAGACAATATTCCCTTCAGAGGATTTTTGCCCTCTAGCTAGTTTTTCTGACATCTGTAGTGGAGCTATGAAATTCTTTAAATAATAAGCTCAAATGAGATTCTTACAAAACAATTTTGACTTAAACAAAAATTACTTATGAGAAAATAAATTCATTTTAACCCTTACAAATCTAATACATTTATACATTACAGCTACAGCTGAAATTACCAGTTGTTACTAGTCAAAATCTCTACAGTTGTGCATGGAATCTACTTTTTTTTTAAAACCATCATGTTAATTATAAACTCTGTGTAGGAAGTCCTAGGAGCCCTCGTTGTATCTTTTATTTAAATTTCCTCACAGACATATTTTCTTTATGATAATTTTCAAGAATTTCTTAGTGAGGATATTACATTTTACAAAAGCTGTTTCAACATGAGCCTAGGCAGAAATTATACACTTTATTCAAGCAAATTAAAAGAAGAAAGCAGAAATTTGCAAGCAGTCTTAATTTCACTGCACTTTTAAGTAAGAATCTCAGGAGTAAACAAGTTGTTTCAGTAGAGCTGTCCTAAATTGAAAAGGCTCCATATGCTAATTTTAGAGGTGCTCAAAGTAACCAGACATAAACAAATCAGGGCTAATGATAGACTTGTTGAAATTATCTTGTTTTCAACTACCTCTATTAATTTCTCAACCTGTCAACTTTTATATAAAACAAGTTTTGTCATAAGAAAATATATTTCCATCCTCCTTTTTCTCCATATACTTTAGGTTGTGGTGCAAAGAGATTTTTTTCCCTCTAAGTCTTCTGAATTCTCTTCTTGTATTTGTTCATGGAAATGCCAGCTTTTATGGAAGTACATGACAGGTACTGAGTTGAAACCTATCATTTTTAGTATAAACATCTTGGTTCTATACATCTTAATCAACAGTCTTAACATTTATAATTAGCTACTAAACTCTTCTCTTTTTGTCTTTTGTCACTGATTGAGAAGAACATGTCAATACTGGAGTTTAAAAGTATGTCTCAAAGAGAACAGTTTGAGGCTCAAAGAGAGCCTTAAAGAGGCTTTTCCATTCCTACAAATCACTGACTGTGATTAAATGGGCCAAGACAGGGAGCAAAACACCCCTGGAACAGCAAAGTAAGTGCAGTTACACCTATCATTTCATGGAAAGGAAACCTATATATGTGTGAAAAAGATTGAGAAGTACAAGGGAAATTTTCAAGCATAAATATGTACATGGGTGCGAAGGAAGGTGAACTGGTGTATTTGTCTTCTGGAGCCTTGCAACACTCTCTCAATTATCTTTCCACCAAGAGACCTTTACAATTGGAGTTGGGAGAAGTAATATCCAGACCACCTGTTGGGAAGACTGTGTTACTTTAATAAAGCTTTAATATTTCATTCTCTCATTGCAAAAAGTTGGTTAGATCTATGAATCACAGTGTCATCTTACCAATATTTCATTACTCTAATAAGTGTGCATTAAAAAACAGTTTTCATAAAATAGAACTTTTCCTATATTTTGAAATTCAAAGCAGCAATTTGTTCCTAAAAATAAGATAATTTCATTTGCAGTAACAAAGATTTTATGCCACTTTGGATTTATAAGTGAAACCAGCTGAATTACATGAAACAAATTTGCAAGTGGAGCAATTCAAAGTAATTACTTCAACAGGGCTCAGCAAAGCCAGAGAGGTGTTCCTGTGTCTTTGAGTCTTACCATATCCATGGAAATGGACTGCTGTACAGAAACCTTTCAAAATCAAAGGAGATCTGAAGTATACCCAAACTGCTGATATCTGGCCTTTACACATGCCAAAAATACGAGTTGTGCTCGTGTGTCTTAGAAGAAAAAGGAGAAGATATTTAGATTAGGGAACACGTAGCAAGGGGTGATGAGCGCAAATCAGAGGAGTAGACAGATAAACAGCACTTAATAAATTATGGAAGAGGCAAATAANAACAACTCTCAACATGTCTAAAAAAAAAGCTACAAAAATACAAAAATCATGTTTCTAAAGCATATTTAGTTACACCAGTTGGAAGCACTAAAAATAGTTTGAAAAAGACACACTGAAAAGCCACTACTGTAAAGATTTGAGTCTGCTTAACTGGTATGTCTAGACTCATTAAATGTCAAAATACTAACTGTCTCTTATTTTCAGAACACAGAAATGTATATTTTTCATGTCACAGATGCCAGAGGTGAAAAG
>VWZN01001635.1:66502-76639 GCA_013396955.1 Regulus satrapa
GGAAGGAAGGAAGGAAGGAAGGAAGTTTTTTTTCCTGATTCGAATTTGCTAACCTTTGAAAAAAAAGAAGACAGGACAAAAGATGTTTTCATACCCAGGTTTGTGATATTGGCATGAGTTATACTCTGTGAGATATGTGACAAGCTTCTCACAGAAGCTATTTGTGTTTCCCTCCTTAGCTCTCCCCCCCTCTCACAGTTACAAACCTATCCATGCAAACCCAATATGAACTATTCAGGAACAAAAATTTACAAATCTTAAAGGACCACAGGAATTTATTTTGTGACAGGAAAATTGAGACTGGACTTTTTTTCTCTAAAATTGATTTGTTCTCATTCACAGTGAAATGAATTTTTGGCCAATCCTCTTGTTTTTGTTTTGCATATTCAGATTCATTCATCACAATGGTTCTTTGTATCCTAAGAAATCCCAAAAAGGGACAGAGGCTCTGATCCAATCTGGAATTTTGAAGATTAATTTAGAAATGAGAACCCTTAATTCTTGTTTAAACCCCTGAATATCTTCTCATCACTCCCCATCCCAGGTGGATGACCAATTGTGCTTCAGATGTTAAGCATATAAAATACTCATGTAATATTATCTTCTCTTCTTACTGAAGTGTAGTTACTGGGGACTATCATCAGTAGGAAGACAATCTCACTTTCATAGTCAGGAATATTTGGAAAAGGCCAGTATCTTAGAGGGCTTATGTGATAAAGCCTTTCAGGGGCACTGATGTAGAATTAATGCTACCAAGACCATTTGGATAAAAAGTAAATGACACTAGTGTGCCTCCTGCACCAAAGCAAGCTGATTTATCTATTATGAAGTAGTTCCAAATGCTGATACAAAGGTGAGCTTTAGAACGTGGAAATTTGGCTCTTTCTTTACCTCGGATCTTCTTATGTGCTAGCACCAGCATAGGAAAGCCTAGCACTGTATCTTAGAAAAAAGCACTTGAGCCATTTATCTGTGTCTTATTGGTAGGTAAAAAGTCTAACCCAACTCAAAAGTCGAATTGTGCCATTTCAATACACAGATGTGAATTTCATCAATAACAGTTCCACTAGCCAATTTACCAACAGCTGTTGATTTAAAGGGAGATATATTAAATGAATTTGTCCTTCATTAATAGACACTATGTTATAAAGTTTTCCCCAATAGCTTTCCACAGTGCGCTTGCTCCCAATTTGGTTGAAGTCCAGTCTTTGCTATAAAGTGCAAAATACTTCGCTGCTAACTAAAAATATATAGCAAGCAAGAAACACTTTTTAATTAATATAAAAGAAGTAGTTGTATTATTAACAGTGGTACTGGGAAAAAGTCAGTTTTATTTTTCCTCCTAAATTATTATTATATGTCTCCCACTGCTGGCATTTTCTTTGAAATAATCGTCCTTTTTCCAAAAGGTAATGGATACTTTTACTGTCCATACTTTCCCTTTATGAGCATTTATAAGCCTCACTGCACATACTTTATCCAACAGGTAAGGTTCTACCTTATAAAAAAGCAATTTAGCTTTATAGATTTGGCAATACTGAACACTTGGTTAAATGAAGGGTGCCTTATTTCAGAAATGGCATATCTGAAAAGGTCTGTTATCACAGTTTTTAAGTCAGTGTAAAAACACTATCCAGTACACTACTTTGATATGGATGGAAACTATTGCTTCTGGCATATTCTCACATTGGTGAGTGCCTGGAAATCCTTCCATATAGGCTTCTGTTCAGCTGAAGAAAAGATAGTGTATACCTTGAGGATGATTTAAAAAAAAATTTAAACTATATTCTTTTTTTTTTTTAGGAAAACATTTGTACAGAAATTTGATATATTAATTGCTCAAGTTTTTAAGATACATTGCTTTTCAAAACAAAGGACTTCAAAGGAAGCATTTTTAGAACATTATTGAATCATAATGAAATTTTATGATATTAAATGTTACACTTTCCGTATTCCGATCTTAGCCAATTTAACATTCAGACATCCCAAAACTGTGTTTATTTGAAAGAAAAAAATGGGTCAAAAATGGCAGAAAGACGTAATTAAATACTAGGGTTTATAATGTTAATGAGATTAACATTTTATAACAACCTTAGGTTATTGAATATTATTTTCAAACTGACATAAATAAAGTATGCAAATACTGGGGCATTTGAGGGTCACTTCGGGAGCTGTGCCTACGGTCATTTTTTTATTAGAACATTAACTGACTGACTTTAAAAGATAATCTGTTAAACAAAGTAAGAGTCTTTTTGCACAATTTAAAGCTTAATAGGTCATTTATTTTCATTCAGCACACAGCAATATCTTGTAAAATTTTTTATTATTTCTCTTTTTGGCAGGGGGTTAGTTAAAATTAATATAACTCTATTTTATTTTGTGGTTTGGTTGAGGGTTTTTTTTTCTGAATGGGATGGTGGGGTTCTGGTGTGTTTGTTGCTCTGAGCTTGGACTTTTTCTCTTAGTAACAATTTCATTTGAAAAGGAACAGATGATCTTAGTCTTCAAAGCAACAATCTCTCCCTAGTTTTGAAATGTTCCCCAAGATATTCAAAAAACCTTTCAGCTTATTTGTCCTGATGATCATTTTGCAATAACAAAGTTGGGAAAAGTTTCTTACAACTCTCTATTATTGCATTGTAAACAATTTAGTTGCCAGTACTTTAGAGCTGTTGTCACCTATAATCCTCTCTTGTGTGCCATTGACAGAGTGACCTTCATACTCACTGGCTCATCCATCATACAATGAACTTTTCACTCTACACCATGCTCATCCCTTCCAAGTAAGGAAAACCTTTGTCCACATCCCACTTTGCCATTCACTGGAGATTCTGTACTTTTGCAAATGTGTATCATGAGAAATGAAAAAAAGGCGGAAATAGGAAAAAAAGCCACTAGTTCAGCACCTTTGAAAGTAAGTATACATGGCTGGCTTTAAAGCACATCTATCATTCTCATTTGGAGCTCTTTATCCAATAGGCCGCCCCCACTTGTGCTGCCCCACTGGACAGAAGACACCTAGTGAATCAGTAACAGTGAAAAACTAATTGCCATTTGAGAGATGCATTTTCACTGCATTGCAGAATGCTCTGTGCATTTGCCTCACATCCCTAAATTTAAGGATCTCATTGGAAAGAGTTTGGTTTTCAAATCATAAGAAAACTCTTAAAAGGAAAGACATTAATAAATTAAGATTAATTCAAATTTTCTGCATTTTGCAATTGGGAAAGTTTGCTTTAACAATGGCTACACAAAACATTATTATGGACAAGGGATTCATCCTGTTCACATATTTGTGTACAAAGTCTTGAGTACTTCTGCACTAAAATATTTATTGCTCTTCCAGAGAATAGATTAAAACATTCAATTCTGTGCCATTCTATTTATATTTAATCCTTATTTTTCTCTGTTTTTATTGATGTAACACTTAACTAAAGTCTAATCTCAGGTTTTAAAAGTTACTTCTTCAGTTTCTTATATGAGTAAGTTCTATATGGATATAGAACCAGCAGAGAGTATCAATAACTATGTGGTACCTCTAGAAAAGAAAAAAAGAAAATATTTAGCTTTAAGTTAGCATATATGTAATAGCATATCTATTAGGATATATGTAATAGAATATGAAGTGGCTTATTGGATCCCTGTGACTTGTTATTATTTTACCATTTGTTAATTTGTTTGGGTTTTTTTCTCTAGAGATTTTCAGAAAATGTTTTAAATAATAAACCTCTATCACTTCTGTAAAAATTATATCTGGGACAATAAATCATAGAAAAACCCAAAGCTTAGAAAAGGGAAAGAGAGCTGTTTAATGGTGTAGCTGATGTGAGAAACTAGAGACTGGCAATGATATATCATGGACATTTTCAGGTAATGAATGTAAGTAGATTTGGTTATGTTTAAAATATTGTTCTGTGAAGGTAGAGTTATACTCCAAACATTTCCTATTTACATTATTTTTCACAGTTACATGCAAGCATTTCTGCATTAACAGTTCTATTTACAGAATTAAGTATTTACAGAACTTACAGAATTTACTATTTACAGGATGAGGTATATTTCCCAATAATTAATCTGCTTTTATTAAGAAAAGAAATGTCAACAAAACAAAACAAAAAAGAAAAAAGGAAAAAAGGAAAAAAAAAAAAAAGGAAAAAAAAAACTGCACCCCAAACAAGAAAACAAACCTTTTAGACAAAAATCCATGACAGGAAATATAATTAGGCTATAAATGCACTGTGAATATTTTTTATCCCTCATTTCAGTTGAGAGTCTTTCAACTTTGTATTCTAAAATTTTAGTGCCTTTATAAATCCAGAATTGTGGACTTGAACTCTCTCTCAGAGGGAGATGTTGGCACAAATCAAATTAACATAACCTGAGTAATTTCCACCAAAGAAAGTGAGTATTTACAACACAGAAGTGAGAGGTAGATCACTCAAAATCATTCACTTGTCAAAGTTTGGTCAGGCCTTGCATTTATTTACTGGTATTTTCCCCAGCCTTGCCTCCTAGGTGCTTAACCTGTGAAAATGCAAACATTTATTTCCTAGCTTCATACACTCCCTCATCAGAACAATTTGTAATTTTAAAAATTGATCTTTTAGTTGTATTTAAATAGAAGAAAAATACAAGAGATAAGGTATTTTTAATGTAAACCTCAAATAGCAAGAGTAGCACTTATAAAAATAAGTTTAACAAGCCAATTTGACTTTTTTTTTTTTNAACACTTTTTTTTTTTTTTTTTTTTTTTTTTTTTTTTTTTTTTTTTAATTCTACTCTTTCCACTTCAGTTTACTTTGTATGGATTTTCTTTACATAATTTTGTGATACAGTTCTGAGGCAAGTTCCTCTTCCCTCCTTCTATGGGTAAATTATACCGATAGTTTCTATACAAATTCAGAATTAACCATGCTCAGATTTGAGAGTGAATTTCAGTAAAGTAAATTACTTGTGGTAAGCACCAGTAAAGTGTAAATGCCTTTGAAATATCTCTTTAGACTGTATTTTTTAAGTGCTAACTTCCACTTTGCTGTGTTGAAACCTCTGCTGTCCAAAGAACAGAGGTGTTTCTTAGTTATGGTGGATGCTAATGCAGAAGATATTCCTCATTTCTATTGGTTAGCAAAACAAGGAGCTGTCAAAGTGGACATAATCTGCTGGTAAGAGAAAAGTACAAAATTCATGCCAGGGGAGCACATTTGCTGCTCTTCAATATGACATCCACTTGCACTCACCTGAATGTTTACTGGCCGAACTTTTGGGACCCTCCTGCTCAGCTCAGAGATTGAATACACAAAAGATATCAATTTGCACCTCATCAGTATAGCTGTGAGGTTAAAGGTTGGGATTCCCTTCCCAATATGTTAATGCCATAACTAGAAATTACAGAAGCCTAATATATCACCTAAAACAAAAAATTCTCTTTGCAATATCAACAAAAGCATCAGCTACTGAGAATCTTAGCTTAACCATTGAAACTAGTCTCTATATAACTAATAAAAGTCAGAGAGTACTTTACAGTTGAATTTCCATTCACTTACACAACACACATGCAGGGTGAATTACANTCACCGAGAGTCACTTGGGAGAAATGCCTATTCTAAAATAAGCTCTGGAGCTACATCTCAGAGAAATCTTTATTCAGATTTCAGATATTTGAATATATATATATATATTTCAGATATTTGATTATTCAGAATATTTCAGATATTTGTTAATTCAACAGCAGTACTTTGGATATAAATAATTTCACTAATCAACTTAGACTGAGGAATGTGTGTACTGTACTTAATGAATCCATGCAATTCACATATGAGAAATCAATTCATGGAGTAGTCATGGTGGTACATATGTGAGACATGTTACAATGGGATCTATGGCTTGAAGTATATTATTTCAAGACTGTTGGGAAAAAGTTCCAGATGTTCTACAATATTTTTATGAGCTTTCTTCAATTAGTAAATTACACATTTCCCATCTCTTGCTATTATCCATTAATTAAGCAGTTTAAATATTATGCTATAAAAAGAAATTCTTAAATAAATATCAGATGAAACTCATGCACTTTAATCAGAACCATAAATTTTAACACTCTGGATATACCTGCTTTTATCTGTAATCCTTAAAAGAGAAATCTGAAAGATGTGCATACCATTTAGGATTTCAGTAATTAGTAGAGAATTTCACAAAAATGGATTTTAAAGATTCAAATTTTACAATAATCCCTGTTCAACATATCAAATATATGTGAGTCTTCAGTTTTCCAGATTTTTCCAAATTTTTTATTTGTATTACAAATCAACCCCTACACAAAAAACTAAAAAAATCTAGGTAAAAGAATTGTTAACCTGTTGTACACTGCTTATATTAGTGAAATGTTATTTTCTATTGCTGCACAGAACAATTGGTTTGGGTAAGCTAAACTAGGTTTTAGTGCTGAGTCAGTCTAATAGAATAATAAAATATTAATAAATCTATTTTTGTTATTAAGGTGAGCAAATGAGTGAAATACAGAGACATTGGGTTTCAAATATGCTAATAACAAAAGAATTCAGAAAAAAATGAACATCAATGATATTTAAAGAAGTAAGTAATTAATGTTAGCATATGTCACTGGCATATACTGGGAGAAGGCAACACAACACAGATTTGAAGGCTCTGCTTCCTTTGAAATCAAATCTATGGAAACAGTAAATAGCAAAAAAGATCCTACATGGGTTTGGGCAAAATATTTTTAACAAACTTTATTTTTTTCAGTTATTCTTTGGCAAAGTCAAGCCTTTCTGCAATGACCTATATATTTATAAAGCTTTTGATGGGAGAATTCCAGAGGTTTGTGGCTTTGTAGCTAATCTGGATGTTTTAAATCCATCTTCTTTAGGGAAAACACAGGAATTTTGTTTGCCCCATGGATCCAATCAGCTGCATCAGTGTAATGCTGCTCACCTATTAAGCCCTTCCAGAAGGAAAGGGATTTAACTTGGAACAGACAGTGTGATAACATAGCTCCCAGTGTGGCCTTATTCAGCATCATGCTCACAGGCAGAAAAGGTCCAGGATGGCCTCTGATGATGCAAACATTTTTCTAGAAGCAAAAATATTACATTCTTATAGTTAGGCAGCATGACAGCACGCTGTGTATAGTTCAATCACCAGAATATACTCTCCCTTGTATATATCCTTTCTGGAGAAAAGTGGAAGAATGCGGGAATCAGCCTCCACATCCTAAAAACTGTGTACAAAATTCTGATATTTTAGAACATGCTATAGAAAATATGACTACAGGATATATCCTGAAATATGTAAACTTCTTTTTCTGGGACCCATCTTCCACTCTATGCATATTAAAAGAACAGACTTTTGATTTTATGCTACCTTTTAAAAATTTTGACAATCACCTGATCAAAGAAATTTCCTTTTTTGGTACATATTTATCAAATTAAAATTATTTGCAGACTTAGATATGCCTACAACACATTTTTAAAATGCCCTGCTTTTTACTGAGAAATTATTTTAAAAAATTATAAGGGAGATGTTAATAACATATTTTTCTCTTCACTGGTTAATGCAGTTCTTAAACTGGACTTCTGAACTGGGCATTTTCTCTTCAAAATGTCCCATTAATTCCCATTAGGGAGTTACTAGTAAAGAAAATTGCATGCTAACTTTTATCAATCTGTATGAATAAATGTTAACCATTCTCAGTTAAAAGCTCTCCTTTTAGCTCCACTCAAGTGAAAACACCTAAAGCAGTGCACACGTTGGCAAATCATTCAGAAGATTAATGCACTTAGGCCTGTACAAAGAGTTAGAGATGTGTATTAGCATTATAGATTTTAATTTGAAATGATGTCAGTCTTTTCTCAGCTGCATTGTAGTGCAAGGACTGCCATCTGCTTATAATAATGAATCTGACAATCCACGTAAATGTGATTTGCTGCTTCTTTTGCCAACATAATGGCCTGGATATTGATCCTAATGATGGAGCAGTTGCTGCCATTTCATTCAATAGAAATGGGAGGAGAGGGTGAAAGAGTGAAATTTCCAGGATTTCTTCCGGAATGACAGTTTAAAGCAGAGCTGTGGGGTTTTCACAATGAGAGAGGATAAGAATATCCTTTATTGGTTTTTTGTTTGTTTGTTTGTTTGTTTGTTTTTTTCCTGGAACAAACCCTAGAACTTTCAGCTCCAAAAAGAAAACAAATAAAAGATAACATCTGTAAGGAAACAGAGCTCACAAAAACAAGATAAAATAAAGTCTCCCTCTGCAGATGTAAATTTTTCCTCCTGTTGCTGATGACAATCAAGATGGCATTTGGAGGAGGAAGAAAGAGTTCTGTACTATTCTATATTGTAAGGCAAGTCTGAAGCCAGACAGTGATTCCTCTCTGTGCTGTGAAAATGAGGTGCTTGAGGTGCATTATTTTTTTTTTTTCTCTCTCTCTCTAATTTCTACATGAGCACATGCACCGTTGAAGAAAGGCATGGGATGGCAAAAGCTAAGTGTCATTCATAAATCACAGATCTCAGAGGAAACTTGCCTCCAGATAACAGTGGATGCAGGGATTTCATGCCTGCCATTTTCATCACTTCAGCGCAGAATTTCAGGTGTCCCTCAGGACTGCTTTCTTACAGGAAATGGAACTTGGTTTCCCAGGAAGTGCTTAGATTTGGAGCTGTATAGAAGAGAGGCAAGGAGCTATTTCCCTAAGCTACAACCATTATTATGTCTAAGGTGATTCCAACTCCACTGTTAATGTGATTTGTGCTCAGCCCAGCAGTATTACAGTACCTTTATAACAGGGTGCATAGCGTTTCCATGACAGCCAGAAGAGGTAGGGATGGAAAATGCCATTTGAGATAGCCCAGAAGTATTTGATTGATACAAGACATAAGGTCAGAAGCTTTAAGTAGCAAACTCCAGTAGCACTCACTCTGATTTTCTTTTAAAAGTGAAGTTTACAAGTAGTGGCATGTCATTTTTTAATAGATTTTAACCAAAGGAGATAAAATATAAAGATGCTGTTAATTTTACCTCAAACAGTTCCTGGACAAGTCAGCGTGACCTCAGTGACTGAAGTACTAACCTTCTCTGTGGCAATTTATAGTGGTTGCTCACACCTACACTCAAATTTTAAACCATAACAAAGGGTGATATATGAAGCAGCTTATACATACCTCCATTTCAGAACTGTTCCTTTACTTTGAACAGCTTTAACTACTGATTTTTCAGTTTTCATTTCTAACCTTGAAGACTATTACATTCGTAAATGGAACAGGCACTGCTCATTTCAAGATATCCTCAGCAATCCATCATCTTCATGCCATTTGATCTCCCAGGACTACAATTTTCAAAAAGTGTTCTCAAAATGTAAAATCCCCTACAAGTAAGAACTGCAGTGTGCATGTAAAATTTTTGTAATATTCTATCAAGACTAACCACAGAGCCTCATGATTTAATATAGAACATCCTAGAATATCTTGCATCTTCTGGCTTATCTGAAAAGAAAAATAAAAATTCACAGAGCAGTGCAGTGCTGAGTAGAACACAGTAAGAGGAAGAGAATCTATACAAAAATGGTGAATGTGAAAGAAATGGATCAAAAAGAAAGAATAAATTACAAAGCTGTTTCCAACAAGCTTATATAAGAAACATAAAACTTTTTCAAAACAGCACGACACTTACTTTCCAATGTTTTTTCTGGTGATTGGTGATAATAAAAACCACCAGCTGTCAGTCAGAAAAACCTACCTGCCCTGAGGACAGTAGGCAAACAGAATTTGGCATAACCATAGAGAGGTGTTTTTCTCAGATGTGAGTATAAAATGAAAGTGACCTATTAATGATCAGCTTTTGTGTGACTGACACATCTCCGACTGAAAAACATCTTTCATCTCAAAATGAAGGAGAAAACCATTCTCTCATCTTCTCTCCTATTATTCTCATCCAGAGTTTTTGCTCAGGTAGCAGCAGACAAGAAGATTTAACACAGGCCCTTCGTATGATGAACCTTCATCTTTCTGCCATGAAGATCTGCTTTCCCACAGGTGTTCCCCAGTTGGCTCTTCCTGGATCTGCATTTCCACTAAGTTTTCTTTTTCTGAGATGGTCAGGTTTGAATAAAAAAAAAAAAA
>VWZN01001635.1:82702-93823 GCA_013396955.1 Regulus satrapa
AGACGTTCAAAATTCATTATAATATAAATAAATAAATAAGAATAAATAAATATCCTACAATATAATTTTCATATCTTACATCTGGCAGATACAGTGTAGCTATACTTCTTTTAATATCGGTCCACTTTGGTACACAGCGTTGGTCTCTGTCTTCATATAATTTCTCTCCCTCCTGCAAAATTTAATTCTGCTGCCTTTGAAATACTTGAGCAAACCAGTACCTTTTTAAAGACAAATTTTAATGAAAAGTAATGTGTCTTTGCTTAAAATCACAGACTAGGCATACCATTAGTGGCAGTGTCTGTTCTTTGTGACTGAATACCTAATTGTCTTTCCATATATTGGTTTCTACTGCCGAATTTCACTGCTGATCCAAAAGATCTGTGAAGATAAAGAAGATGTGTCATCAGTTCCCCAATTTACTCAGAAAATAATTCAAAATTTGGCTCAGATAATTAGGTAAATATTGTTGCAATATTTCAACAACTTTTTTTTTGTTTGTTTGTTTTTTGGTTTTTTTAAGTGTAATTTGAAGTGAAAATCTTGTGGGAGGGGTGTCAAACTCATGCTTTCAGTTTTCTGGAATTTTTTAAGTCTTGAGAAAAATGTTGTGGACATGAGTTTATTATTAAAAAGATACTATTAAAAAGATACTAAATTAGTTTATTATAAAAAAGAACCATTCAAAAATAATTTTTATAGTCACTAGTAGTCACTTATTCCACTTTTCCACATGCATATTTCAGAATCCATTCATTTCTGATATTATTATATAAGCTGCTATATCCTGTAACATCATAACTTCATTTTTATTGCAAGAGACATAATTTGTTCTGTGAGAACAAACTAAACCAAATAGTTTTGCCATATTCAGCACTTGTGGAATCTCTGTTTCTGTATTTTCTTAATATGTATTTACTTTACTAATTGAATGCATTAGAATCTTTATGCTAAAAATATAATTTTAAAAATCCTTTTGAAAATCCATCATTTTTATGCCTCTCAAGAAAAGCTATCACATTTTTTCAGATGCAGCTGGGTGATATTTTTAAAGAAATGGCAGTATTTATTTATTACTTCTATAAATGGTTAATAAATAAGATAAAGGTTTTTAGTTTTGAGGTTTTAATTTCTTTTAATATCACGTATTATAACATTGAAAATAATAAATCAAATTGTTTGCTATCTCATCCACTGTCTGAGCAGTTCTATTGATCGGTGATGAATGAGTCCCCAAATTGCCTACTCTGTGCTCTATTCATGCTCACTGCATTGCTTGTTTTAGCTATGCTTATTGTACGACACACACACACAAAAAAAAAAAAAAAAAAGGCAAAAAACAAAAAAAAAACCCTAGTACAACTGCAGGTGTGGGAAAATTAAGAAGCTTTGCTAGGGAAGGTCAGAACTTTGGATAGACTGCACAGCTCTGAAATGGTCTAGAGATTGACTTAAGGTGTGAGACATCTGCCTTTCATTTTCTTACTGTATCTTAGCCGAGACAATTGCAAACCATAGACTAGAGGTCTTTTAGAAGTTGGATCACATACTGAGGAACAAAAGGAAATCTTAAGTTGACTCAGGCAACAATTATAAACATATAGAAAGTGGATATTCTTTCCTCTCTCTTTTTATTGTGCATATGCTCCTCAGCAAACTATTTATAAAAATACGTAGAAGTCCATTTCCTCATGGCTGGTTTTCTACTTTGCTCTTTCACACTCTCCCAAAGGCTCATCACCACTCATGACATTGAAACTTTGATGTAGCACTGGATATTCTTTGTGGTCAGAGAAGATACACCAGGTCCTATAAATGAGGCAGGGCTTAGCAGTGTTCAAATCACTTCTGTTTATTGCTATGCATAACATAACACCCACATAATTGTCAGAGAAGCCAATTTTGAAGCGTGGCTGTGAGAGAGCTAGCATAGGTTTCACTTTTCCCTAAAGTTAAATTCCATTCCAACTTTTTAAAAGGACATAATCTAGAAAATAAAACTAATTAAATAATATAATCTCCTTTTTTTTCTGTGGTCAGTAAAATGGACTTCTCCATTATGTTCACAATTGTGAAAAACAACATATGTTTCCATCAATATATACACAGGCATCAAAAAAAGGAAAAAAGGTAGTTATTGGAAAAGACACATATTCAGAGCCAAATGGTCTAATATGAAATTTAGAATGTGACTGTAGGAATCCTTATTTAAATACCTGGAATATACAATAAAATTTTAAAAAACCAAACAACATAAATAGCCTCTTTTTTTTCTTTTTTTTTTCTTTTTTTTTCTTTCTTTTTTTTTTTCCCAGAACGGCTGATTTTAAAAGAAAGTAATGACAGCTCATCACTTCTGGAAATTTGGCTACTAATAGATTCCTAATACAGATTTTAGGAACTAGAATCTGTCTTTCACCATCTTTTGCCTTGTCACTAGTATTTATCCCTTTTGAATCTTAAGCAACTGGATTTAAACTTTTAAGTTGATTTAAGGTAGAACTTCTACAGAGTATTCCTTCACTCCAGCATATTTTGGACATGGAAATGATCTTTGCACTTTTGCACTGTATATGACTGTAGAGAAAAGGAGAAAATGCTGGAGAACTTGAAGCACTTAAAAGAAAAAATACAAAATTATAACTATGAGAAAACTCATTAAAATCACTTAGAAGTTTGGAATATCAATGACAATAATGAAGCATGGAGAGACTAAAATTTTATGTAAGTGGTCAAAGTTTTGTATTACTTACAATTAATCACTGTCAGAATTTTCAGACTGTTATACATTTGTTTAAATATTTTATCACGGATCTCACCACCCTAGGCATTCAGCCAGTATAAAATACATATAAGTTTGTTATAAATAAGCATAATAAAATTCTCTTGCATCATACAGAGATACATAATATTTTTTTTGAAAAAATACAGAAAAAAAGTAAAATTTAGAAAAATATATTCAGTTTTTCATTTACATGGCATTTTCAAAGTTTAAAAAATGCTATATTGTTTAGAAACTATATGCAATGATCTACATGCAAAACAATTCCAATTTCATGTCATACATATGGTAACAAAAAAAAAAGTCATTATAATATCACACCATATTTAGCAAAATACAGAATGAAAGTCAAAAGTCTCCAAGATTTTAATCTGCCACTGTACTCCTGGCTTTTACATTTGAGCATCTCATCCACTGTCATTGACAGCTTCAGGGGAAATTTGACTCCTACTCCTGCCTTCCACCTTTGCCCCAGCAAATGGTAAACACAGAAAAATAATCACTGGGTGCTCATAGAAGCATGTCCACAAGCAGCAAAAGTAATTTAAAAAGACAGCAAGTATGTCCTACCACACTTCAGAATCCAGGTAAGACATACAAGCACTAGCTCAGAGAACAGTGTTGCCTGGATTCCAAAGACCAACCTTTGACTTGTCCAAGCCTAGACTACCAACAAAGCCACTGTGCACTTCCTGCAGCAACCAAAAGATGTTCACACTTCACCCAGTGACCCTCTGATGACAGTTAGTTCTAAAGACAGGACGGACAATGTGGAGTATTTTTTCCAGGTTGGCCAGTACTATGATCCTTCTTTGCACAACATTCTAGAGTCACAGATTTGCCAAGGTGAAATAGTTCTTTCTTAAAAATATAGGAATGATTCCCTACAGATCAGGTATTTTGGACAAATGCCTTCTGAAGGAGACATTGAATCAGAACTGGCTAAAATTCTTATGTTTTTATGTTATTGAAAAAGTAATTCCACTATGTAACCCTTAACAGCTCAGTTTAACCATACACAGATGCAGCTGCTACTAAAACAAGGAGCAGGATTCATTCCAGATCGTCATTATGCTAGATCTTTGAAGGCCACAGAGGAAAATGAGTGTAGAGCTTCTAATAAAGCATTTACAAGCCAATTATGAATTTGTGTGCATTTCTAGACTAGGAAGACTGGCTACTAAACGAAGACATTCAAAAGAGCTAAACAGCATTATGCATACATAAAAATGACATGAAATTCCTTCTTTTACCACAGTATTATACATTAGTGTTTTATATTAGACCTGGTAAAGTTGTACCATGAAAAGGTATATTCTACTGTGTTTCCCAGGAAGGATTAATTTTGCCACTCAGGGATGCATTATTTATTTATTGAAGAAGAGCTACCTGAAACTGTGACTTTCTCTAATTATCTGTCTTTGCTACAATTGTAGTAGGCACTGGACAAGTGATACTGCCCTCTTTGAAATCATCAAGAGGCTAATTTACTGATAGTTCTAAGAGATTGGAGAAATTATCTTAAATTACCTTCTTTGGGGAGTACTCAGAGCACTCTGAAGAGGATTACTGAAACCTGAAGCAACAAGCACCAGTCATGGTGTCACTTGCCTTCTGCATATTCTTTTCTGTCCCAGACTGCTGAAACACAGATTATGATCAATAAAACAAGTCATTACCAAAATGATTTTAGATTTCTATGGCCCTTGTCTACAGTCAGAAACAGAGAGTTGCTGCACTAAGTAACAGCAGCCATGCCTTGGACTGGTTGCTTGTATCCGTGACCAGCCCAATACCACTGAACTAGCTTTACTCTTTGAGATACACGCAGGGTGATTCATATTCATACTGTCTTTGAAGGGGATGGAGCAAAGCTCAGGTTCTAACTTGAGACACAGTTTTTGTAACTTTACCAACCCGGCAAAGAAACTTGTTCTGTGTTAATCTCGTATTTAAAGTCTCAAGGGAAAAAATGTATACAATTTTTTCCACATTATGTTCTTCAAGAATGCTTAAATGAAAAACAAAAGATTATGCATTTCAATTACTAAAAAACCACACAGGATGGAGCAACCTGTTTTATAACCTTTTATACATTTTATACACAACACATACATATTAAACAATTTCCTTGGCCTTAATACCCTTTATTGTCTTGATGCTTTCTTCTCTATTTTTTAAAGTAAAAATCAAAATGTTTTGTTGTGTTGATCTTGCTTTCATTGTAATTTACTTTCAAGATGATTTTGAAAGCTGTTTTAAAGTTCTAACTTAAGTGAAAAAGCAGCTACTACACAATAAAATCCTTGGAAAGAAATGTGATTTATGCAGATGAGTTGGTTAACAAAATTTACACATAAATGAGAACATTTTTTTCCATTCCGGTTGCTATTACAAAGAAACACTGGGAAGTAAATTATCTGTAGAAGAGTACAAGATAAAAAATGTATTAAAAGCTATAAGAACGAAATTGAAATGTCAAACATAGTTACTTATAAAAAACAGGTGATAGACTCCTCGTAAGCTACCTATTAAAAAGAGTAATCAAAGTGAACTAAAATGACTTTAGTTCTCCCACTAAACTTGTGGCTCAAATTCTCCACAGCTTTATTGCCTGTTTGCCAAGTTTCATTCACTCCTAGGTAGTGCAGGCTTTCTGAAAGTTAAGGCTATATATGATAAGGCTCTTTATTACTCATATGTATAACATTTGAATTCCACTACAGAATTACACAAAATCCTAATAAATGCTTCTTGGTACTAAGATTTTATGTATTCCATAACCAAGATGCTCTGCAGCCTGCAGAAGAGAGAGATGTGGTGCAAATACAGATTTTCAAGCTGTAAAAAGGAAGTGAAGCCGAAACTCAGACAAGGTCATTGTGACCAAGGTTGTTCCCAGCTTCAAGGCACGTTTTCCCCAGGAATCCCCCCTCAAACCCTCATCCCATTTCTTTCCCCCAGTCCTACCACCCCTCATTGCCTTCTGGTGGGGCGGTGATGCCTCCTGCCTGGGACCTGGGGTCCTGGGACAATGGGACTAGGAGCACAAAGCATAACACTGTGACCAAAGTCTCCTCACTGGCAGGCCTTTTCAAGCCAATGGGAAGTACGGCCACTTGAGCTGGACATGGCTGGCTTGTCAGTTCCTGACAACAAACTGTGTTTGGTACGCAGTGCATTCATGGGCAGTGTCATGCTTTTGTCCAGAGACATGCCGACTTTCCCCAGGTCCGTTTCTGGCTTTTGCGGACAGGCAATGGTGTTGAGAAATCCACCCAAGCAGAAAGGGCCCCCCTGGCTGGTGATTTCTCACATTTAATTACTTGATTTTCCTTTCCTGCAGTCAGGAAGAAAATGGAATTACATCACGCCCCATGTAGCCTTGGAAAGGGACCAATTGTTTCTAATAGAGCCACTGGCGACAGGCACAATACATGAGCTCCTTGTATTACGTCGGATATTAGATCGTCCAAACAAGTCTGAGTACTCCTGCTCAGAGGATCCTCAATAGGGAACAAAGGGGACCAGGCTTCTCCTGTGTCACTTCCAGCACCCCACAGAAAGAAAGTCTTTATTTAGGCACAATTCACCCTTTTTTTCACAGTTTCCAAGCTTCTTTTGAGACTCAGAGGTTGGTTTGGAGAGCAATGGTTTCCTACACGGAATTAGTGAGCTGATGTTTTATTCTGCTCATCAATAATTAGTTGAATGAATGGCCCTACCCTTTCACATAACTGCAGACATTTCTGATTTTAAATTTAAAGTCACCAAGAAATATGTGGCAGGCTTATGAGGCTTGGCCCTGGGACTGTACAGTAATGACAATTTATTAAATAGGTACATTTCCCACAGGCACACAGATTATGCTACAGATCTTGTGCAGATGCTCCACTACAGTTTATGTTTAAAAACCCAACCAAACAAACAAACATAAAATGCTCAAGAATGTCCATATTTAATCAGGACAGTGATACACCACATTCAGTACTGGGTACCCAGTACTGGGTCTCTAGTGGTAATGTATGGAGTATAAGTATGAAGAAGCATGGGTTCATAGTGTAATACCACTCCAGAATCCAGCATGCATGTCAAAAACGTAGTACTTCCCTAGAATAGCCTCCCTCCTTCTCTCCTTGCAGTGATTTTTGGCTTAATAACTTTGTGAATCAGAGTATTTAAGATCACTGGATGGACTCCTGTCCTGCCAATCTTGGCATGACCGACACACTCAAGCCGTGAACAAAATACCTAAAAATACTTTCCCCAATCACTTCACAATCAGAAAACATAGATGCCTGAGAATTACCTGGGTATGCCTTTCTTCCCAGCACGTGTTCACTTGAATGCTTGTCAAAACTGATGTTCAGTGCCTGTGCTTCTAAGGTATTCAAGATTTTAGAACAAGTTAATTCTTCCAAGTGCTAAAAAATATGCACAGTTCTAAAACAAGGTTTTCCTTAGTAACCATTTCAAACTAATCTACCTATGGGGAAAATGCAGGCACAAGCTCTTTCTGTTAAATATTAGCAATGGGGAGTCACTATTATATGTAACTGTGGTAAAATATTTCTCTAATCAATATCAATCTCTGTGAATGAATTGAAGAGATGAGAATTGTTCTTTCATAATGTATGTGTTACAGTAGACCACAGAGGCACCCTGCACCAAAAAGCAGGACTAGAATGCAATCATGATCAACAAGAGGGTATAGAGGAACTTTTGTAGCAAACAGACTTCAGCAGGGAACATCATCAGGATAGGATGTAGGGAAGAGTAGATGCTATCAGGTGATGTCATACCTGAAATAAAAATTACTGGACCAGCATTGCTTCCCAGATGGTACTGTAGAAGAGTTTATCAGAGAACTCCTTATTACTGCTAATGAAATGAAGGCATAAATGCTGTATTATCCCTGTTATTTATTCCAAACAGCAGGCCTCTAGGACTGACAATGTCTACACAGATACACTGTGTTCCTGTAGCAAGGAAGGCAGAAATCTCCATGCTTTCACTGAGAACTTTTCGATTCAATATTAATGAAAAACGCAATATGAGTCCATATGGCTGGTGAGGCCTGAGCTGGAATTCATGGGACATCAGTCAGTGCACTGCAGGAGTCATGTCTTATATATATTTTAAAATAGAGTTTGTTTTAATGGTGTATTAAGTCACTGATGTCAATAATGAAAGAGAAGAGACAGATGTGCCTGTGCAGATCAACTAAGCTTTTTTAATGTTTTTAAATTATTTGTTCTGTTGTAGACCTACATTACCTAACAAAAGAAAAATAGATTTGACTGGTATACATTCTAATTAGTTATACTAAATTTAGTCAAAAAGTAGGAGCTCCTCTTTCATGCATGCCTTTTGATATGTTTTTTAATGTGTTCATTCTGAACTAGAATAAAACAATATATTTTTCCAAACCAGTGGCTTCTTTTGTCACAACAATAAAATACCGAATTTACAAAGTAACAATTCTCTATAAGAACAGAAAGCAGAAAAAAAAACCCACATTAAAAACATAAAGTGCATTTGCCAAAACCAAATATTTTGCTTGGGGAAAAAAAAAAAAATTATTTTCTGTTAGCTTGTCAGTCAGGGAAAGATATTTTAGCAGGTAAAACATATAGAGTTGGACAGAGAAGACAGAAACTGCTACACTTCAAATTTGGCCTCCACTCCTGGCTTCCCACAATGCAGTTGTTTTTAGATGCATCCACCAAAAACATGCACAAATCAAAGCAGAGCAGTAGATTAAGTGGCAAATGGAGCTGGATGACTGCACAGCCACTCTTGGCAGCTGAGGCCAAGTAAGACTATAGGTATAAATGTTAGAAAACTGCACCATGGCCATGCTCTATATAAAACTACAATACAGATAAGGAAGCTGCGTGCATATAATGTACAAGTTATAGGTCTAAATTACATGTTTAACAGTGATTGTGAGCAACTGACTATCCCAATGCCAAGTCCCAGTCCAAGTTAACATTCAGTGGTGTCTGTAGAGGCCAAATAATCCATAGTTTCTAAAGTGTCTGTTTAGGATTTGGCACTTCACCATGTCTTAAAGAAGAGGAAGTCTATTTACAGCGGGTAAATCCTGTAAAAAGGAATAATGATTGTCCACCAAAAGTGGTGAAACAACATTAGCATTCTAGGGGAAAGGATGAAGATGGATAACTCCTGGCCAGTGTGGCAGAGCAAAACCCAAAGACCTTCTCCCAGAACTGAGATAATGGGTGCCAGGTGAGCTGGAGAGTTCCTTGATGTCAGAACTCATTAAAACTTGCCATAGCTGCTCTCTCTACAAGCTTGTTCAATTTGATGGAACTAAGATGCAATTATATATATCCTATGGATAGGTTCTCTGTAGCAATTAATAATAAGTTGCTAGTGTATCCTTGATTTTGACAACTCCTTCAGCTCAAATAGTCCCAACCAACCTTCTAGTCATCTTATCAAGGCTAAATTCATTCCCTAATTACATTTACTCTGATTAATTTAAATTAATTTTTTTGACAGAGGATTGTATTGTGATGAAATACCATTAATATCCAAAAGTTGCACTTAAGAATCCAATGTTGAGTTTGTCACACACTTGGCAGCATTATCTGAGCCACAGAAATACAAAAATAGTTGGCTTTACATGTGAAAATTTTCCCTAATGACATTGAACACCCCTGAATTATTTTAACATCCATATTGCTAAGTCATGATTTAGACAACTTTCTCTGGCCCCTTAAGTAAGTGTTATTTTCACAGTAAAGTATGACTTTGAAACAACAGCAAAGGGCACAGTGTTTTCTTGGCATTTACAATAAAGGTGAAATTGATATGCTTGAAATACTGCAAGTAAACACAGATACTGGGCTCAACATGTTATGAAGTCCACATTTCCCAGACTGACAAAGGTAGCATCAGCATGGAGCTTGAGGTGTATAGAAATTCAAACTATATTTTCTGGCTACTTGCTTTAGACAGCACTGCTTTCCCATGATCTGGATCCCCACAGAACTCTGCCTGTATTTTGATTCAGCATTCACATGTAAAGAACATTTTAATTGTCCATTTTAACACACAGTGAAATGCATGAGATCAACACAACTAATACTTAAAGCCAGTTTGACATGTATCAAGTGGGGGCATTGAAAAGGCAACTTCAAAATTAAGGGACTGTTTTAAGTGGTTTAAACGTATCCTCTAAGCCAACTTTGTTGCTAAAAAGCTAGGGAGATTTAAAATAAAAATAACACATTCTTAGCCTGTTTGCATTTTCTATTCAAAGAGCTTGTTCGTCTTTAATCTTAACTCTTTATCTCCAGAACTCTGAATGGGGGAAAAAGACAGTGACTATACCAGAATCCTTTGCTCTATCAACAGATACATGGGAATTAGAAAATAACCCTCTGCTCATTTGCCAATAGCCTTTGCAAGTCACCTAATTAGATGATTAAGTCATTAAAGGGATATGCGCATCTGAAAAGCCTCTAGTCAGCCTCTGAAATCAGAGGAGATAAAGACAAGACTCATTTCTTTTTTCTCCTACACTGAAAAGGTAATTAATCCATTTAACTCTGCCTAGCACTCCTTTTCTGTAGTAAAAAGGAGAGACTGAAGCAGGATAGCTTTTCAGAAACACTCTTTGAAACACCAGAATGACAAATGCCTCTTTCTTTTGCATGCCACATGAAGAGGTTAGGCTTAGCCTCCAGTGGTCAAAATTATTTAGATAGAAATCAGCTGCAGTATGTGTAAAGCTGACTTTGGTATTTGGGATGTTACTGACTACCTGCTAATTTGACCGTGTTGTAACTCAGTGCAAAGTCTCTGTCCACAGCAGCATATAAGGCTGATAAATAAAATTCTGAAGAAAAAATTATTTAGCATCATTCACCTTCTCCTATAGAGGCTTCACAGAGTCATTCTTGCGTATGTGTCACCTGCAGGATAGCGGCTGACTTCCAAACAATAGCAACAATGTGCTGTGATTTCCAGGCTTTTACTGGAAGTAATGTGTAGGAAATGGCATACAAACATGTGCTGCCCTAGCAACTAAGGAAAGCTCCACATTTCAAACTGCCAACTACGCTGTGGATAAACCAGTGTAGTCCCACACTAATTGTTAAGATCTCCATCTGTGTAAGGTTTCAGGCTTAATTTCTGTGAATACATTTTTATATTTTCACTATAACACAACTGTGAAGAAATAAAGGTCAGAAGTAAGAAACAGAGCTCAGGAAAGCCTTAATCTACAATGCTGTTGTCAGGTTTCATCGGATCAGAGAGCACAGCCCATGTTGCAATAGCTCAGCCTCATCACTTCAGTGATGTGA
>VWZN01001635.1:99587-131514 GCA_013396955.1 Regulus satrapa
GTCTTACAATACAAAAAAAAGAAAAAAAAAAAAAAGAAAATCATAAAGAAGACTAGAGCAGACGTATATTATGAAAAGTACCTTTCTCTGTTGTTTTCCTCTGATCATCATTATATTTTCCTACACCTTAACAAGAATCACAGAAATACATGCAGTAATATGAATTCATGATGACGAAGGGAGATGATGAAGGGAGATGAGTGAATTTTGCTTCTCACAACTGCAAACAACAGCAGTCGTTCCTCCCTATTCTGTGCCTCTCTGGAATGGGAAAATCTGTCTCTAATTTTCCACTTACCTTCAGTAGTAGATTAGAAAACATTCCCAAGTGGAATTGTAAATCTTTGGCCACACTCCTTAAGAAAGTGAAGACTTTTGGTTCCTTTCAAAAATAAATTACCCAAGTTTATAGTTAAGAGAATTGATTTTGTCACATTCTAGTATGTGCCTAATCTAAGGTATTTAAAGATTGTGTAAGAGGAATTAGCAAATTTCAATATAATGATGAGCATGAGTTCTTAAATTAATCAAATGCTCAGCTTCATGAAATGATTTGGTAGGGTATAGCTTGTTAGCACTGCAAAATGCTGCTTCTTTTCTCAAAGGCATCTACACACTCTCACATACTCCCCTTTCAGCAGAACATTGTAAGATTTTCTCGCACATGAGGAAGATTCACTGTGCAATTTCCTTTTACTATAATTTAAAATACTGCAAAAATAATTTCTCATCATACTCTAGGGAACATAATAGTTTTGGCAAAATGCAAAGAAAAGATAGAGTTAAAAAAGAAAGAAAAAAAAAACCCACATTAATTTCTGCAAACCATTTTAGTGTTTTCTCCTAGAAAGTTAGTAAATAATACCAGGAAAGATTGAGATATTTGGATTTTATTTAAAGAAACAAAGTTGTTCAAATATATGCCCAGAGAACATTTTGAGTCAAAGTGTTTTATCATTCTTCTGAAACCTACATATTTAACTTTGAAATCGTACCTTCCATACATTAAATTTTCTTTGGTTGTTTGCTGAAGCATGAGAACTACAATTTTAAATATCAAGTTAGCGCTATGCATAGAATTTAATAATACTGATTCATGAGAAGGTTAGCTTACATTCACAAACTTAAGTCTGTTATCTGTTTTTAAGTATCTATCCTGAAACACATAAATACTGTGTCTCAAAAACACTTACAAACAATTGGAGGTTGTTAATTGTAAATTCTTTCCAAATATTTACTCAAAAGCCAGCTAGTTATCCTAGGATGCTGTAACTCACTATTTTTAGTGAGAATATCACTCCAGTGACTTCAACAATCAGAATTCTCCTGGCTATGCTGAGTTTGCTATCCAGCAGAAACTGCATTTTCAGAAGGTTGAAACAGAGAGAAGGCACTATCCAGCAAATATGGCCAAGTATGAAACTGGAGGACAGTCCTGTGCAGATTTCTTGTGCTTCTTTAAGGAACAAGGATGGTCATGCAACAAAGTCGGATATTTGTGGATGTAAATATGTTTGGAATATTGTGTCTTTTGAACACATAAGAAAGCTTTAGAAAATGCTGGTATAGCTCATCCTGTTTAAGACAGGTAAATGTTGCCTGTTAATCAGGCATCCACAGGTTTTGAATGCCTTTTCTCAGCAGTCATGTTTATTAGAGTTACTTGTCCAATACTCTTGTATTGAGGCTGTTATATAGTTTTTGTTTCTTAGGGCTGCAAAATCATTTCTGGAAAAATCATCTTGCATTTTTCCACAATGTACACTATATATAAAGAACAAAAATGTGATCTGTGTCCAGTTGGAAGGGAGAGCTCTATGTTATTCCCTCCTGCCCTGGTCTCTTCCTAAGTTAAAATCTGGAATGCATTGCAACTCCATTCCCATCTATTTGTGAATGTCTTGCTAAGACAATCAGGAAAACCAAAAGGATTGTTGCATGGTTAGGTCTTAATATGAAGAAATGCGCCAAAAACTAAAACAAAGCATGTCACAGAACAAAATTCTCTGGTATCATCATCATCAGTACAAGGTAAGCGAACCAGGTCAGCTTCCTTGCTTTAGGATCCTCTAAATCCATGCCTATTTTGCACACATTCCCAGAGTAGGAATGATGTTCATTATAGGTATTTTTTTGCTTTTTAATGGTGCTGGAGGCATCTGCAATGCTTAAATTGTCAGTCATATCTGCCAACATTTGCTAAAAATAGCAGATGAAGTGGGCTTCTGGCATAGTTAGGCAATACCCTTTCCTGTTGGTTTGTGAGACCTTTCAGGCATCACAAGTTTTTCTGCTTTGCATGGCTTTGCAGGATTGATCCTTACATAGAGTATTCAAGAAAACCAGCATGAGTTCTAACTATTCCTTCCAGAATGGTTCTGTCCAGAAACCTCTGTCTATGGAGGAAGGCTGAAGTGCTAATAACACATATTACCTTTATTTGTACTTTAATTCATGCTTCCACAAACTCCTGTGATCCGTTTTGTTTGTTGCATCTCCTGCCAGGAATACTGGTTCAGATTACTTTAGCATTCTCCTTGCTCAATTATTTGTACAGTAGTTTAAGCAATTTTGGTAGATCTTTAGACCCTGTTCATAACATTCAGTCTTTCAAATAGAACCCAAAACTATGTAAAAACATGCTACGGAGTTATAGCTTAAAAGAACACAATACTGCCATAAGCCTGTATATGCGAACTGAGAGAAAAGCCAACAATAATGACAAAGAGCTTCAGTAATAAGATGCCAATATTTTTCTTGATGCAATCACATATAACCTCTGGATCCTAGAATTATGTTCCATTTCCGTTACTCCTGCTTTACATCTTTGTATGGGACAGTTAGTCAATGGTCTATAAACTATTAAAATGATGGATAGTCAAACATTTGGGAAATAGATATCACCTCACAGTGAAGATCACTGATTTTTCTGCAAGCTTTCAGGAGTTCCAAAGCCCTTTTGGACCTAATTGGACTCTTTAATTGGTGGAGTTATGCTAGGAGATATGCTATTAAAATTCTAAACTTGCTTTTTTGCATCTATTCTTGCTTCAGATTAATGTGGGAGAGGAGGAGCACTGCCTATAGTATTCTAGAGGCATTTGCCCCCCTACCCACCTCAATCAATACATCAACATCCTTTGCTCTGCTCTCCTTCTTCCAAAAAAAAACCAAAAAAAACCCTGTGAGCTTTTTTTCTGCTGTGGCTGAGCTCTGCAGAGGATAATTTGTCCTGCTGTATTTCAGGGTGACAGCACCTGTTTCACATGGCCCACAAATGCATTGCACAGAGCACTGTGAAAGAGGAGGGTGGAGAAGGGCACTATGCACCTCAGGAGGGGCAGTAGTTCCATCTCCAAAAAGAAAAATCCCTGTTTTGAAATCCTTCTCTGAAATGAGAAACCCTTTGTTCTGGATACAGGAAAGAAAGCAGAGGTGGTGCCCAAGCCATGCCTCACTCAGAGGCCATTCTCCCCTCCAAGGGTTCCCTTTGCAATGTTCTGTGTATCTGGCTATGGTCACAATCTCTCCTCATCTGCTCCAATGAAAATATGGACCCCTCTGTTTACTTACGGAATTTTATGGTCATACGAGACACAGACAGTTTTAGAAATGCAAGATAAAATACTCAGAGCTTCCTTTTCATGTCTCCTCCCTTTGCAACATGTTTTCTTTAGTAACAGGCAGAGTACAGAAGGATGGCAGATCAGATACCAGAGCCGGGTGATCCCCTGGCGGATGAGGGGGTTTGGTTGTCTTTGCAAGCGCCAGTGAGTGGCTGAATGCCTGGCATTTCAGAAAGAAGCTTGACTCTTATTTTCTTTCCTTGTATTTGAAGAAACTTCACAGTATTTGACAGGTCTTAAAGCTGTGCATATCTGCTGCCATGTAAGAAGTTTGCCTCTAATTTAGAAAGGTACAGTAGATAAATATTACCTCAGTAGGGCTTACTAAAAGTCTTTCTTACATCAACAACTATGCAGTGTAGTTAGAACTATATGCATGCAGAGCAATTTTAGTTTTTTTGACATCTTCACAAAGCCAGTGGTGGATACCCATTTTCAAACTCTGAGAATGATTACATGATATCTTGGCAGGCTAAGATGACAGTATGCAGCTGGTAAGCTGTTTCTAGCTGTCATAATAGGTAGTGTTTGAAAAGGAAAAAACAAAGGCTTACTTTAATGAGGCCTACAGCAGCAGCAAACTGAAGTTATAAACACATTTGCTGCTATTTTGAAATTTTCAGAGAACTTTTTTCTTACTTCACATTCCTTTTTTAAACACATTTTGCTGTCTGCCTTTATAACTTCAACCACTGCTGTGTGCCGTCTTGTGTAAAACTTGCTCAGTGAGATTTAAGGGTTATTTTTTGTTTGTTTGTTTTTAGGGTGTTCTTTTTTATCTTTATCCCATGTCTCCTTTGAATTATTCCTTGAAGAAAGAAACTGTTTCCTCTAAATACAAGCATTTGGTTGAGTGTAAAAGTGTTAATTGGGGCATTTATTTACTCTGCCGAAATAAATTCCACAGTGATTCTACACAGAGCTTCAGCAAATCCAGTATTTTTTCTTCTGAAAGCCTATGCAGGTGGCGTCAGTACTGGATATTCTGTTTACAAATCATTAATGAAGTGATTGTGGCTTTTTTCATTTGCTCACACTTTTGAACTGCTCAGAGCGACACATTCCTAAATAGGGAACACAAGAGTAGAGAGAAGCACACAATAGCCTTATTATGGGGGCCACACAAACACTGGTAGTGCTGAGGGTTTATATTAACCCAATCAATTAAAGATGTACGGAAAGAGTTCAGCTAGTAGGGGACTGGGAAAAAACGGTACACAGCAATGAGTTGCTAGGCATGCTAATCTGGACTCTGAAATTTTCGCTTAGTGCTATATCTGAGCTTTCTTCCTGCACAATAAAAGGTCCCTTTCAAAGCTGAGAGTCCTTAGCAGTGCAACCATTGGAAGTCACTGCATTCTCTGAATGAAATAAATGCCTTGCTTTAATTTCTATAAGGCTTGTGTAAATTTCCTTCAGTACTAAACCATTAGAATTCCGAAGGAAAAATGCATATATTAGGCTATACTGTATCCCTATTGTGCACTAAACATCAACTCATGCTACTGATATGGAGTTTAAAAGCTTAAATAAAGTGTGGAGCTCCTGCTGGGCAAACAAGCTGTACTGGCCCAATGAAGTAACCTTTTTGTTAAGAATTCTCATTTGAATAAACAGCATGGTAGAACTGCTGAATGCAGATGGCTTAAGTATTTGGGTTCTTCTAGAAGAAATAAGCCTTAGTAGTTTTACACTTTCATAAACTAAATCATATTTTATGAAGGACAAGTGCCCCAATTTCTCACAGACTCTACGGCAGAAAGGAAATGAGTTTGTAGCTAACTGGTACATTTTGAAGGCAAACATTTTGAAGGTACATTTTCAAGACAAAACAAATATACAGATTTTATTCTGCAATTCTCCTGCTGCATGTTTCTCTATGCAAACACACTGCAGAAAGACATATCCTTCTCAAAGGAATAAATTAAATCCCTGTGCTCAGGTTTGGCATTATTTTTCTGCATTTATCTGTGATACTTTTTGAATTGGACATAGTATCGAGAACTATGAAAGACTCAACACAGCACAAAACCTGTTTTAACATAGATGCTTTACTTCAGCTCTTATTGTGTTCCCTCTTACTTGCTAGGTAGATATTTTCCCTCCTGACAGCAGAATGCTACCCCCGTTATTTCCTTCTTCTCTGAAAGTGCACAGGTGATAAGGAATGCTACTGATCATGCAAAGAGCTCATAGTGTTATCTTGAATGGAATATAACATCTGAGAGATACAAACATTAATATGGGATGCTATTTAATGGGGTGACATTGTGCAAATGGAATCGAGAGCTGACTGCCCTCAGCTGTGCAATATATACTGCCTTCTCCACATCTTTTATAAGAGTTTAATAAACTTTCAACTCTTGTGTGAAGTATCAACCAGATATTTCTAGAGGCTTCCCTCCTGTACTGTAAAGACAGCTCTAACAGACAAAAATGAAAAACCGAGAAGCAGGGAAACAATAAAAACATCTGTCAAAACCTATTTTTGAAAAGGTCTGCTGACCACAGGAAATGTCTTGTATAGAAAAATTAAGGTAATTGGCAAAAACTAGGGAAAAGAGAGGGAAAGTTGTCAAGAGTCAATCAGTAAGAATCAAGAGTAATCTGACTACATTTAAATGAGAAAATACTTTCTAATTATTGACATCTGTAAAAATAGGCCTTTTCATGTTGGAAAAGAATGGGCACAGCGCACCAAAACTCTTAAAACAGGCCATTCTTACTGTTTTGTTGTCATTTGTTCCCATAAATGTGAGGTAAATTTCTACCATATTGTAATAGCACTAATTTTTATGTATTTGTTATTATTCTGCTTTTCTCATAACACCTCAAATAGTTCTGTAGGTCTATGCATTTGAACTTGTCATGGCTTAACCACAGTAACCGAGTAACCACAGATCCACTTAGTCACTTCCCCGTAAGTGGGATCAGGGAGAGAATCAGAAGAGTAAACATGAGAAAACTCCTGGGTTGAGATAAAAAATAAGTAGGGAAGCAAAAAGCCACACACATGCAGAGCAAAACAAAAAATACTTCCCATGGACAGGCAGATGTTCAGCTATCTCAAGGAATGCAGAACTTCATCATGGGTCATGATGACTTAGAAAGACAAATGCCATCACTCCCTATATTCTCCCTTCTTCCTTCTTCCCCCTACTATGCATACTGACTGTGACAACATTTGCTATGGAAAACCCCTTTGGTCAGCAGGGGTCAGCAGGGGTCAGCTGAACACTTTCCCCTAGACCAGGCTGCTCAAAGGCCCAGATCATCTGGCCTTGTTTAAATCCAAAATTATAGCCTTCTGCTAGCATAACCCAAGCTCTTTATACCTTTGCAAAATTAGGTCTATGTCTGAGTTAAAGATTTCCCTCAACTAAAATTATATAAGAACATCTGAGAACAAAATGCGTGACTAATTAAAAGAGGTGTTTCTCTTTCAAACCTAGATAAATAATAGGAAATAAACCACATTAAACTGTATTGTGCATTATTGCAGATTAAAACCACTTTATAGACCTTATTATTGATGGTAGACCACTTTAAGTAGCAGATAAATTTTATCTGATGACATTTAGCCCAAAAAGCCCTTTTAATACCCCAACTTCTATCAAGTTTATTTAAATGTTGATGTTAACTTAGAGAATTGCTCCTCATTGCTCCTCCCACTGCTCTCACTGCTCTGCTGTTGCCTGCCTAGTCTGCTAATTGCTTGTGGGCAACAGGCAGTCCAAACTTCACATCTCTCGACAGGGTCCATGCCACTTGTTGGGTGAAGGAATACTGCTAGACCAGGAGCAGAAGGATACCAAATTTGAGATGTGCTTTACACTGAAAGACTTCAGAAGAAATGTCTAAAGTAGCAATGCGCACACCAGGGGAACAAGCCAGGCCAACCAGAGCAGGAAAAAATGTTCCCCAGCTCTCTCCCAAAATTAGAACGAGAAACCCAACCATCTTAACTGTACGTATATCAGTGCACACAGGCAGAGGAATAGACTGGAGGAACTGGAGCTCCTGGGCCTGTCAGAAAGTTTTGATATCACAGGAAGAACTGAAACATAATGGAACAACCCACATGGCTCAGAGGAGCATGATGGATGGCTAAAGGTTGTTTTGTAAAGACAGACAGAGAAAAAGAAGAGGAGAAGTTGCACTCTATATTAAGGATAATCTTGCATGTATAGTCAACCATAGTTGACTTCACTCCATCCCACTGGGGTCAGTCAACACCACCTCAAGCCTGAATCCATTCAAAATAAGAAGCATAATAAGTAAATTCTAATAATATGCTGAGACATTTCAAGTAATTCAAAGAAATCTGAGAAATGGTTTAAATAAGGTCAACATTTCTGATGCTAAGCCTAATTGGATGGGGAAAGAGCAACTATTCAGTGTGTCACTCATCAAAACACCTAGTGAGAAAGAAGCAGAGTTTGATTTTGAGGCTTAAGATGGGCTGCTGGCATATTCCTTGTTCTAAGAGATGCTTTGATTGGACTGAGCCATCCAGAAGGTCCTACGTGACATGCCCTGAAGCTTTGAAATGCTAGACATTTCCTTTTATGTGAAAATTATGATTCCGCTGTCATCTTTTCCCGTTATATGTCTTTTTCCTACTCTTCTACCTGACCTCTACATTTTTTTTTTCCTTTCTTTCTTTCTGCTCTCTAAATATATCCCTATCTTGTGATACTACCATAACCAAAAGGACACTGAAGTGGTCTGGCCACACAAACAGAGAAGGAAGTTTTCAGATGTCAGTGTCTCAAGGAATGAAATACAAAATGCCACTTGGGAGACAAAGGTCATTTTTTGGAAGGTTTCCCATGCTGATATATACAGCCAGAGAACTGTGTGACAGCAGAATTCTTAGGCAGGGCAAACGTTTCTTCTCTCTCGTAAAAATTATTCACTGTTTGTTGTCTGTGTCTAGAGGGATATAAATTCCCTTGGTTTTGTGCACAGTTCTGTATTCCTCACCACTCAACAACACTTCATGTTTCTAATTCTTTCACTGTTGCCCTCTAAAGCATGGCTGCTACCCCTTCCAATCAGGCTCTCCCATAAATAATGTTAGAACATTTATCCAACAAGAACCAAAAGAGAATACATTTCAAAAATTCCTTCAATGGTGATAGATTTTTCATATCCCTTTAGTATAAAAGTGAATGGTATTAGCATGCTATACATGTTGGAAAAAGTCAAATATGAACAAAATATTAGTTTTATTATTATTGAAGAAAAAGAGAAGGATTTAATCTTAAATATTGCCACTTGCAGAAGGCTGAAAATTGGTTGAAAATTCATTATTGGTTATTAATTCACACATATCAATCTGTTATGAAATACAGATTCACTATTAGACTTCTGTGCCACTATAACCTGGAATAAATTTTGCAAAGTGACACCAAAATAGTTGATAATCAAAGCCATCTGATAAATAGCCGTGACCCTTGTGAGTAGGGTCAGATATCAAAGCAAAATATGAAACACTTCACAAATCTGGTGCTTTTGCTATTACATCTACAAGAAGTCTCTCCAGAATAACTCTGTGCTTCTTCCAATCCAAAAGGAGGTGTTTTTTTAAAAAAAGGAATGGAGTACCTGATCTTCCCACAGTCATTACCCTGAACACTTTTTTTTATATGATTTGCATTGAGATCTAGCAAGGGCTCATTACAAATCTCTAAATAAGGCTAAACTTGGAGGCTAACACAGATTGAAAACTTTGTCTTGCTCTTCAGACTGGGGATGATTTCAGGAGATCCATATGATAAAGAAAGAGGATATAATTTTTCACCTGTGAATAAAATGAAACACCTCCTCCAGTGCTGATGTCTGTCTACCAGCAGAATAACAGAGAATCTGTTGGCACATTAAAGGCAGTTTGGAGATAAGCAAGGAAATGCAAGGAGACAAAGACCATGCTTCATAAAAGTATGACTTGGTTTTGTGGAAATTCAGGTTAAAATGGTAAGTTGAAACTTATTTATTGCATACTGAGAAAGAAGTATTCAAAATAATAATTTATTGAAAAATAATCACGCTGATTTGGATTGAAATGATTTTTAAAATATGTTGCAGCACAAAAGCATGGATTTGTTTCCAGTGCAGCAGTAAAATTACACCTGGGCAAGATAAAGAGTTACTTTCCTTCAGGAGGAAAAGATTAAAAAAGGAACACATACAGATGGAAGTTCATAAATATAATAGTGACATGGAAAATGGCCATTTATCTGGCCATGTGATTTTTTCTTGAATCCTAGTAAAAATTTGCATTAATAATAAAATTATATCAAAGGATTCTAAGGGCATATTAAACCAATTATAAATAAATAACAATGATCAAAACCTAAATTATTTTTAATAAGATTTTTTTTTATTCTGACAGTTATGCTAATTTATGTGTTGTGGAAAAGAGGAAGTTCAAGAGATCCTTGGAATAATTCATCACATGATAAAACAGAAAAAAGGACATTATAAGTGGTATGAGAAACAGCTCATCAGGTACTGAAATGTAAGTCAGTCTCCCAGCCAACCAGGCAGAAGCCCCATTACTTGATATAAATGCATCTCAGTTTCACCAAGATCACAAACCTGAGAAGCAATACTATCAGATTTTCTGATGTACCACTTTGTCAACACAAGGACTTACATTTTAAAAGCTACTTCATGTATTTGGTCTTGAACTTCTCAGCCAAAAATGAAGTGGTCTTTAACACACAACTTGCTTTAGGTAACATGTTGCTTGGTGTGAAATTAAGGAGTTCACTTTTCTGTTTCTAAAAACTGTCACTCGTTACCAAGCATTCCATAACTGTGTTTCCAACAAAGATTACACTGATATTTCTGTTCAGCTACATGTCCTGCAGGGCTGTTCTGCGGTCTTCTGATCAGTAAAAATGTAATAACATTTTCACATAGTCAATATTTAATTCTGTAAATGCAACTGGTAGTTGTAATCTAGGTTATTAACCACATAGTGATTTATGAGAGAGGGCAGACAGTGGAGGGGTGCAGAGCACTAGGAAGGTCCTCTGGTGACAATAAAAAAGTTATAAATTTCATAGCTCTGCCTGAGAAATGTATTTATATCCTATATTAAGAATAGCTTTTTATAAATTTTAATGATCCATGTTATTAATGGTGCTGTCATCATTACTGCCTGAGCAAGACTGCAGTCTTTTTTTCCTCTTACACTTTTCCATCAGCTGAAAGTCTTATGGTTTCTAAAAAGCTCTTATTAGCAGTTTGCCAAAAAATCCTTAAGAGTTATAAGTCTATCTTTGTTTCATTGGACTGCAAAGGCTGTAAGGAATATTTTGCATAAAGTTTTACAGCCGAGGCAAAAGTTGGCCTAATTGGCCAGAAAACAATTGCTTCTCTATCATGTTTACAAAGCCTATGTCAGTACATAGGAATAAAAGTAGCACCATATCAAAAAGAGGAATTTATACATGAAAATTGTCCTTAAACAGTATAGTATACTCTGTTGGGTAACTATAAGATAGACAGTTATATAACAAAGATCTGATATAAATATGTGTGGCACCACAGACTTCATTGCAGTGAAAGTCAAGGGCAGTATTTACAAAAAAGCTCTCCATATTTTTACTCCATTTGCATTCCTTTAGAATACTCTGTCACACTTGGCTGGGTTTGCCAAGAGAAGGTAAATTATGGCACTGCCTGATACCTGAACAACTTTCACATTTTTCTGACCTTCATACAGGAATTTCAGAGACACAAAAAGAATTTGGGAATGGATCAAAAGACACAAAAGGAAAAGAAAGCAAAAGTAGAACAATTTCATTTCTGAGCACTTCCCATTATCCACCTCTAAAAACAGAAACAGACACCTCCTGATTTACTGCTCTCAGGGATGAAGGCAGCTTTTCTAAAACTGTCAGAAATCTCTACAGTAGTCAGAATCCCTGCCACTGTCAGAAGCCAACAATAAAAAGTGGTACACAAACCTCTGATCTGCTGGCAACACAGAGGTGTTCAGTAGGGAAGAAACACAACCTTACATGATTGTACATGTAAGTCACATAGATTGTTTGACTTACAACCATAGGTACTTTTAATCATAAAATCATAAAAATAAACCTGGGCCTTATGGACTATCAGACACGCTGATACTTTGGTGTTAGCAGCTGTACAGTTCAGGCAGGCATATTAAAGAAGAAAGGTCAGTTGGAGCAAGGTTCTGTGGTATTGTGTGCCTGCTGTTTAATTTTAAAATACTCACAAAAAACAAACAAAAACAAAAACAAAACAAACAAACAAACAAAAAAACCCAAATTCTATCATTGCAATCTTCAGACAAATGTAATTACCTGCTATTTTACAGGTATTAATATCAGTTAGGATTTTTTCAAGGATGTAAACAAATTTCCAACACTGAGCCACTGTTTTCCAAAATTATTCTTCTTTGAAAAGAGCTTAATTATCATATTTTGTCTTCTTTGTTTTTATACCCACTCTGCTTCAATTTGATATGGTGAAAGTAATTTTTCCCCTGTCTTTTGACTACTTATTCCTGGTATAGGAAACATGAATATTGCTATTTGGTAAAACTGAAAATACTGCACTTCACATTTCTACATGAACTTGAAATGTTTTCTCACCTCACTACCCATGAATTATAGCTTGAATCCCATTCTTTGACTTTTATTTTTCTCTCTTACATCAGCTTCAAGCATTACATGTTCAACCTAATATAAGGTAAGCCCTGAGCAGAAAATGTAAGTCCCAATAATATGAATATAGAAGATGAGTAAGGACAATTTTGCTTCCATAAAAGAGGAATTCCCATGCCATTCCTAACTGAGGGGGAGAAAAAGCAACTTCCTTAGTGCTAAAAGAAAATTCAGTCTCACTGCAGCCTAGTTCTCTTACTTAAGCAAATTCTGCCAACTATATCATATCATATTCCTGTAAACTCATAAGGAAATTATCTGAAATACAACTGCATTTCCATTTGCTAGAAACCTCTCCTAATGAAATCAGCTATAGAACTAAAATAAAAAACCCTGAGATTTATTTTTAATAATTGTTTTTCTAAGATTCTTTTATAAATAGGACCTGGACAACACTTAATGTTTATCTGAATTTCTGATGACTGTTTACAGTAGGGATACTGAAAATTGTTTTGGGGAGATTGAATAACAGTGATTGTTAATGTCTACTTATGTCACATACAGGATGCCTCAGCTCACAGCATCTGTCTCTGCAAGATTAAGTACAAGACAGACTATGAATTACTGAGAAATAAGTCTGTTAAAACACTCTGCTAAATTAAACCTTTCCCAAAAATGTTTGCCTAAACCTCCAGAAGTAGGAAATTCAGTGATTCTTAAGTAAAGCTAACATAATTTTACATAAGCCTGGCATAGAAATAAACCCATTTTGTTTCTCATAAGTTTCTTTCAGAACATAACACAATGCAGTGTAAGAATTCTAAACAGTGTTTTTCTAGTTCATGAATGAAAAAAGCTTTTATTCAAGGTGATTGTAGAGTACTTTATTGAATTAATTAGTGGGTATTTAACTTTCCTTTAAATTACTAAAAATCCAGCTAACAGCATGATTTCAAAATGTAAATGTAGAATTCCAAGACATCTGTATTAGTGCATTGAGACTATTATCTTATTTTATGGAATAAGCAGGCAAAGAACAAATATAGATGCAAAGGTAATGTGCTACTTCTGTTTATTCTGAAGAAAAATAAAGCAAATCAAAGCAGGAGTAAGGCTTCAGCAAAGGAAATAGGAATGCATCTTTGTGGGAAACACTTTGCTTTCTCTGAGGTTTACATTTTAGGTAACTTAAAGTACAACAAAAAAATTATACTGACTGATACACATGTGAAAACTGAGGGTGGAAAAAGCTAAGGGAAAAGCAATTTCTCGGTTGTAGCATCATATGAAGATAGTCTCAAAAAGAAAGCATCAAACTGGAAAAAAACCTGAAATGTCAGGGTATCTCATTGTAATTCTGGAAGCTCTCTTTGAAAGCTTCCAGTAGCGTTTTTAAAAGTATGCCTAGACATATTCACTGTCTCAGGGAGTGGCAGGAGACTTCCTATTCAACAAAGTAAAGAAGAAGCAGAAAATGTGACCAGAAAAAGCTGGTTTCTTTGCTGGGAAGATGCTGTAAGTGCTTAGTGGGAAGCATCAAGGAGAGTGTGACTTGAGGCCACTTAACAAAAAGTGTTATTAGAAAAAGGTGAATCCCTGATACTCAAAGCCATGACCTCTTTTTCCAACCAGCCTGGATCTCACAAACTGTTTGTGTCAGAGGAGGCTGGTGACACTCTCTGTCATATCAGTCTCTTGGTTACACAACTGGGGTTCCTAAACATGTTTGTCTGCTGTAAACTGTTACTTGGTGAGCATTAATCCCTACTCAAACTTGAGAATTAAATATTTCCACAACCTTGATGCAGAGCTATATCATGGCTAGTAAACTAAGGACTACATCTGGAGGGGCCTCTGGCACAGGACTCACCCAGGCTATAAAATACTTTTTCTGGGTGTTATTATAACCACCAGGTTATATACATGTGCTTCTCGATGAAGATATTATTTTTCCATCTTATACTGATTACTGAAAGAAGAATTTCTGTCTCTTCTACAAATTTCTCAAAACCATTGTTCATTTGGTTATTCATATTCTTTTCCCTTCTACTAACAGACTCTGAAAAAGTGAGGAATATGACTTGTTGTCAAGTTGTTCCTTGTTGTTCCTTGCAGTGGAATGCTAACAGCTGTTTTAGGGGGATTACAGAAAAACCATCTATTCAAGTATGGCTCTGAAAGTCTCACAGAAATCTTGCTTTAGCTGCCAACCTTGCAGCCTTCCATGTCCTAATCTGTCCTGTCCTGTACTTTTTAAAGCTCATTTCCCCTCAGCTTGCTTTTCTTTCTTTTTCTTGTTTTATTCTTCCTACTGCTTCCCTCTCTGTCATAGCTGTCCTATCAGAAATGGAAACAAGAAGTATATTCACACTGTCAAATTACTTGTCTGCTGTGATTTCCTGTATGACTCGCTTCCATTTTGTCTACTTTTCATTCTAAGTGACTACCATTTTTTCTGCAAGGAATAGGTCTCTATTTTTTAAGAAAGGAGTTACACTATTTAGGGTATTGCCATAACCTAGATCATCTTTTTGAAAGAATCCTGCTGTTACACACATATACATGGATACATTTTCAAGCCCCAAAGGCCCTTCATTTTTTTTTAATGAAAATTAAAAGCTGGGTGAATTCCAGAAAATACACAAGAACTGGATGAATATTGCCAGATCCTACACTGGCAAGTGAAAAAGAACAACCACAAATCCTCATCCTCCAATTAGCATGATGAGGAAGTGTTGGGGGTTGGTTTCTCTTTCTATCTTATCTGTAGAATTTTTTACCATTGTTCTCCTAGGAGCGCTAATGTGGGTACTTAAGAAAAAAACAAAGACTCTGGGCCAAGGCAGACAAAACATAGGGGAGGACATGGTGACTCACTTGGCAGAGGGGAGGGGAGAGGGGGTGTTTCTCAGAGAAACGTGGACTGTGGTTTTTGGGGCGGTCTCTCGCTCTCGGGGTTTTTAGCCTGGGAACTTGGGACCAGAGCTCTCTCTGCCTCACTTGGAGCTGCCGCGGCCGCTGCATCCCATCACTTCTCCAGTGCTGATCTGGAGTTTTCCCCTGTTTTCTTCGACACTCCGGACCACAGCCCTGTTTGGACACCTATCTGCTCTCCAGCCAGCACCACAGACACTTGGTACGCCTTGCCCTGCTTTGGGAACTCCATCGCTCCCGGTCTGGGCCCGGGCCGCCATCGCCTCGTGTCTTCTACCCACCAGCGTTCCCTGCCAGCTGTGACTGTAACTATACCGGAGGGGAGAACCCCAGCCCTGTTGGTTATCTCACTGCTACTGTTGCTGTTTGTTTGTTTGCCGTGATAAATTTAGTAGTAAAGAACAGCTATTCCTTCTTCCCATACCTCTGCCTGAAAGCCCATTAATTTCGAAATCAAAATAATCCAGAGGGAGGGAGGTTTGGTTTTTTTTCAATCTCTTTTTTTTTTTTCAAGAGAGACTTTAGCAGATACCTGTCATCCAAAACCACGACAGGAAGTTTCAAGACAAAGAAAGAGCTGGACTGAACCAACTCATACAGACTGAGGGTTGGGGTGAATGAGTACTTTTTATTATTATTTTAATGACTTGGAGTTTTAATAAGTAACTGAAAAGAGCACTGAAAATTACAAATATGAGAAAGGACTGTATTAATAAATGACAAAAGATTAGGAAGAGAAAAAAGGCAGCCTTACCACAAAAACTTTCTGGTGACCAGAAGGACACAGTAGTACCTGTGACAGATCTCCATTCCCCAGATAGAATCTGTGATGGTTGGCTTTATTGGGACACTAGCAGTATTCCAAGAAACATAAAATGGAAAACATTTTAAAACAACTATCAGCTCTGTGCTCCACCTACTATCATCACCTTCTATATTCTCTGCACTTCTTGCTGAAATCCATTAGTCCAAATTCTGCAAATATATGCTTCACATTCTGCAGCTACTGAGATCTAGTGAAGTCTGAAATGTATTTTCATATAAACTAAATCACTCCTAGTAAAAAGATCAGGACTTGAAGATAAAAGTTCTTTATAGAAGAAATCATAAACAGCAGCTCAGCCCTTGAAAATCTGAATCAATTCAAAGAACAGGGCTAGTAACTTCTTCAAATTTCATTCCTACCATTCGTAAGTCCTCCTGGATCCAAGGAGAATTTTTTTTTAACAAAATCAAAATTATAAAAATTGGTTTTGTGGGGTATTCTGCATCTTTTCTTTAATACCACTCTGCCTAGCTTCCAAGTGCAGCTAAGACTTATGAGGCTTTAGCTACTCCTTCTTCTTTGCTGGTGTCTATACACATGGCAGATCTCCTACTGCCTGAGCAACAGAGCTTGGAGAAAGAATGACCACTGCAGAGCTGTGACAGACAAAACACCCTTCTACAGTCACAGACTTAGAAAAATAAGAAAGTAATAGAGCTCACTGACTAGTGCCAATCCATTTATCTTTAATGTTCTGCCAGTTTTAACCAGTTGTTGCATAGATCAGCATAGCAATCAATCAATGCACTAGCACTGCTGCAGTCTATCATCCAATTGGAAATGTTATAGTTCAAGTGAAAGGTGTCCCAGAAATTCCTGAGATTAAATGAGAGCATTAAATGCATTTAATGAAAATACAAAATTTGCTGCTACAAGTGAAAATTTTTGCTAAATTTTATTTTCTTGGAAATAAAGTAATTTACAAAGGAAATCTATAAGTGTATGATATTTTATTGTATTTCAGCATATTTTATTATATTCCACCAAATTTAAAATTATTATTTTGCTACAGAATTTAGGATTTTATAGTATATTTATTTGTCTTAAATTTTGTTAAAAAAAATAAACTAGTCCATACATCTATCCCAAAAATAACTACTTCATTCAAATCAAGATACTGAAAATACACCTGAATTCCAAGAGAGATACATCTGAATTATCTACTGTTTCTTCACATCTTTTTCTAGGGTGAAGACCTCATTTTGACTGATTTTTCACACTTAAGCAACCTAAAGCCTCAGAGAATATGCATTATCTCTGGATGATTTGGATGGAAAAGAACTGGAGCTTGATTCTGCAAATCTGTTTCCAATGCTACAAGGGCAAGAACACCCCTCAATTGATAACATAGTTCTGCAACCCCGTTCATCCAAAATGAGTTAGCCACATTTTTTTAAGCAAGGTAATAGCAGCTACCTGCTTCTCATCTGACATGCATTTAGACCCAGACATGTTGTACGACATGGACAATGACCATGCAAAAAAATTGAGAAAAAATTTCTAACCTATTACAAGTAATCAAGTCAGACTCAAGTCAACCTTGCCCTGACCTTAAAGAAAAATCCCAGTAAATAAATGCAAAGTTTGATTCAGTTCTCACTGCAGTCAAGTAATCCCTCAAGTCAAGGCTTTAAATGAATGAAATAAAGTATAAAGGCAAAACCAATCAGTAATCTTGAGTGTGTATATATATATATAAAAGTATGTATGTATATATATATATGTATGTATGTGTGTATATATATATATATATCTGTGTGTGTATATATATATATGTGTGTGTGTGTATGTGTGTGCGTATGTATGTATGTATGTATGTATGTATGTATGTATGTATATATGTATATATAGTTTGAGACATTTCCAAGAATGGGTTCAGAAGATGTATTCTTTTGGCTTTACGTCATACATGTAAAGAAACTCAGATGTACTGTAACATCATTTACTTAAACATGACGTCTTCAGAGTTTGTAGTAAAACTTTTGGTTTTTAGCAAAAAAATATTGGTGGAAATATTGCAGGTTTATTTCCTGCTCATCCTAGAAATGCTCACCCAGCCATTATCTGAGAAAACTTCAGTTTGCATAGATACCAACAAGCTTATGCCCTCAGCAGGCTATCTCCTCTGAGCATCCTTCAGCTCCTCACAACTCCTACATGGGAAGAAGTCTGAGCACATACTGTGCTTACAGAGCAATTATCTACCTTTCACTTCAGACTGTGGGAGCAGATTTAGGAGGTAGCCCTCTTTTTGACAAAGTGGGAAAGGGAGTGCCAGAAGCCTAGCAGGTGAGCAGAGCAAAAGAACAGGGAGAAGCATTGGTTTAGGACTCAAACCAGAGCTTCCTTGGCAGGTGAGGGCTCAGACCTCAGGATAAGGTCCATCTGTAAGCTAGAAATTGTCAGTAGCCAGTGTCAAATAAAACTACTTCAAAAAGGTAAAATTATTTGCTTTTACCTTTCTGTTGATGCTGTTGAAAACAGCCCTTTTTAGGCCTCACCTGTGGGCAAACCATACTTAGTTATATAATCCATGTGTATTGCAAAATAAGACAAGATGGACATGTTATTTTTGCCCATATAAATTAGCTTTTTAATATTTTCAGATCTTAAAGGCAGGTATAGGGTCCCTCTGCACCACCAGCAGAGTTGTTTTTCAACTCTACCAATGTTTTTCAACTCTAAAATGTGAGTTTGCATTAATATGAAGCCACATTCTTTGTATAAAGAGCAGAACCATGGAGGATAACCAGCTCTGCCATTTGAAGAGACTCTGAACTTATCTTGAAGGTAGAACTGATTTTGATAGCTTGGCTTCTCATTTTTCTCTGGAATGGGACTTCTCCTGTGGAGTAACTACTCATTACCATGGGAACAAAACAGCTTTAAAAAGCTTTGTAATATATCAGCTACAACAGGGAAGTTACTGGCTGCAAAAGCAGCTCTGCCTCAGCATAGAAAATAATCTGAATAGAGGTAGCCGCAAGTTTTTTTCTTTGTACTGAGTCTTTTTGTCTCTGCTTGTTTCTGCATCTGTTCTAATACATCAGTTGCAGAAATGCCTCAATAACAACTCAAATGTGAGCAGCAAGGACAACCCTTTAATATTGGCAGGACAGCCTACTGTCCTACCTGAATGTTTTATAATACCTGCAAAAATAATGAAATATTTTTTATTATGATTACTTGGGCTTATAAGCAAAACAGTAGTACATATGATCAGATCAGATCTATATAATGGGTCCTGCCTATTAGTCAAGAAATAATTAGAATATTTCCAATACTTGTGAGAACATGCTTTCTTGATAATTATGATATTTTCTCCAAGGTATTAGATAATATTTAGAAAAAAAAAAAAAATTGAAAGCCACTACCTTCAACATGCTTCCAGGTATACATAACACTGAGAAAATATTACACAGATCTCCAGTCTTGCAAGTGTAATTCTTTATCTGTCTTCCCAGAACCATAAAAATGATGTAGTTCATCAAAGTATATGAGTGAACAAAGGAGCTCTTCTGCATCATTGGTAAACCACATGTAAGAAATAATCTTTATTGATTAGAGACACTGCAATAACAGAGAAAGTCAGAGAAAGATGTCATTTTAAAGGCATGTTTCAGTGTTGTAAACATCTCTGGAAAACACCAGAGCTTGATTCTCATCCTCATGCCACATTCTTATTTTCACGTGAAGCCTCAGGCAATTATCATAAGAATTTAACAAAATAATTTACAAACTGGTGTACTAGGTCAGACAAAAGGTATCAATTATATATTTCAAATCAAGGCCTAAACATAGCTGAATAGCAGCTCCACAGTGTACCTCCCACAAATACCATCCCAGTTTTAAACAATTTGCAACATGGACCTTCTGAGGTGGAGATAGTATCTTTGTGCTTTACTGTCTTTTTCATTTTCATTCAGTCAGCTGTTAACCTCTTGAATTCTTTTAAATATTTTAGCACTACTAGCATTCTTATGATATAGGTCCCTAGACTAGATATATGATATGGCAATATCATGGACATTTGCACCATTTGTTTTGAAGAGGTCACAGGCTGTTTTATACTGGCAGACCTTAGATCTTGTATTGGAACACTAAGTAAATGACCAAACCTTATTTCCATTCTCCATGGTTTCATAGATGCCCATTATATATCTTCATAAAGTTCTTCCTTTTCTCTGAGCTAAAGCATCCCCGTCAATTAGGCTGTTCCTTATGCAGAAATATTCTATGCATTTGATCTTCAAAATGGGAAAAGGTGACAGAAAGCATTCAAGACACAGGGCATCTACATGTGTATTTACAAAATGATGCAATGTTTTGGGTTTATCTTGTATTTGCTTTCTGGTAATCCCTAACATTTGATTAGAAATCATTGCACTACTGAGCACTGAGCAGACTTTTCACAGAACTTGGTCTTAAATTCAAGATCTTCCAGAATGGTGATGGTCATCCCAGAGCTGGGAATCACACTGTATGTAACATCAAGACTTTTCCCACAGTCAATTTTCTCTGAAGAGTGAGCAAAAGTGATAATATTATCACGAAACATTCTTTCACATTACTTAAATTATTCCAATGGCTTCTGGAGGATATCCACATCTTTAATTCATTTATATTCTAAGGCATAACTCATCTTCATAAATCTGCACCTGATATCCTTAATGCATTTTGGAACTGGCTTTGGTTTGTAGGGGTGGTGAGGTGGATAGCACTTTAATTTAGCATTCCAGTCAAGGGTAAAAAAAGTGAATACAGGTGGATGAGATTCAGGCCTTTCTCAGAGGAGAGAAGAGTGTGGTAGCATGTCTAATGAGGAAGACATAGCATCTTCTGAGTATTGACTCAGCTGCTATCATTAGTTATGAAGCATTTATGAACAAGATCTGCTTTTCAAGTAAACAAACCCAGAGAAGAACACACAGAAGAAAAGAATCATGGGCAAATATAGTCTGAACATTGAATCTTAGCCTGAGGGGATTTTTGCTAAAACTTGCTACATCCAAATAAATTTCATGGCACTTGAAAAGTATTTTGCTACATTAACCATTTTTAAGAGCAATATCTGTAGGAGAGCGCTCAGATGGCAAATAAACTAGATTGGTTCTTTGCAAACATTACTGCTCAAAAACTCTAAATTTGGGGAAAGTATGTTGTACATTTCATAAGTCTTTATGTGCCTCACCTGCTTGGGGGTTGTGTATGAACTGCCATGTTAAGATAAAGGACAGGAAGCATTTGCCTGTGTTAAATTTATCATTTAACTTTATTCACTTGCACTCCGTCCACACCACTCAGGACTTTTTCTTGCTAGTCTAGCACCCTCTGAACAGTTTCAAACCCCTTTATTTCCAGAAAAAAACGTCTCAGGTGAAAAATACAAACATCCTCAAAAGATCTCTGATATAATCATAATAATGACAGCAATCACAAAGTAAGGTGAAATTTAAAGATTTATTCCTCATTTTCCATTTTGCACTGGATGTGAAGAATTTCTGAAGAGTTAATTGTAAGCATTCAAAAACCTTTACAAAACATTGCTGCAATAGATAGCGCAGGGAACAGAACTCTGTTCAGGTTCATTCATTGCTCAAGAAGTGGAGAGGAATGTGCTAAGGATATGATTGTACTTTTCCCTGGTCCTAGAATAATTATTGTAGCTGATAATAACTCTTTATTATAATTGCACCTGAGTAATTATCAAGGTCACATACACATTGAGTGAGGCATTGTATGAACACAGGGAAGCTGCCCCTGTTCTAAACAGCTTACAATTAAATTAAACAAGATGTATGAAAATGACAGGAAGGAATAAAATTCACAAACTGTTCTGAATAACACGACTGCAGCAAATGTCAACACATGGCTGCTTTTCTCAGGGTGAATTGGAGACTATTAAGCATGCACATAGCACATGGAAAGAATGGAGCCACCAGAAATGGTAGGATCACCAGTGACTGAATGACACAAAATAGTTAGAGATAAATTCAGGGAAGGGCAGGCACACACAGATGATAGGTCTAATAGGTTTTCTGTAGCTGTGTCCACACATCTGAGACACTCTAAACCTACCCTTTATAAAAATGGTCCAAGAGGAACTCGTCTCACGCTTTCTCATTAGGGGCTATTTGGGCACATCCAGCCTGGCATAGGCACAGTGCCCCACACTCAAAGGGCTCTTACAACCTCCTTGGGCTACCCCCATATACAAGATTCTGTCATGCCTTCCAGCAGGTATAGAAAGGACAGTAAAATAATGAGCAAGGGAAGCATTCACGCCACCTGAACCTGCCACATTCTGCCTTCACTAGAGTGTCCCTACCAGGGCCAACTCCCATGCCTATCTCCTTTCTCAGAGTCCAGGAGTGCCCCAAACCAAGGCGCAGCACCCTTGAGTACATAAGGGGCAAGGATAAGTGCTCCATATTTTCTCAGTTGCGTCTGTGTAAGATCAGAAAGGTACTAAATTACCTGAGGCACACTGTTCCAATAATTCTACCCCACCAAGGCTATCCTTGAGAAGGTCAGCAAAAATGGCCCAGCTGGCCCCATCTCCAGCATGCAGTGAAGTTTATGGCATGGATAGAGACATTTTTAGTGCAAGTCAAGTGCCAAGTTTGCATCTTGGCTGGGTTCCTGAAAGAAAATTTCCCAGACTAAACTTATCACCTTGAGAAGCCAAGCCTATAACAAAACCATCAGATTGAATCTAATCCTTCCAGGGTCATGGGCTTTGCAGTGTCTGAGACACATCAGCTTCACGTGGCAGGATTTTGAGTATTGGGTACTGCAAGGACCATTGTGCAACCTAAAAAGCTCCAGTGTTGCTCAGTTTTCATCTGGTTTATGAAAATTCTTATGCAGACTGGCTGCTCAGATACACAGAGGCAGTCATGTCAGCATCTAGCAGGCACCAACATCACTCTGTACGGCAGCTGGCAGTAGGTGTGGCAGGTTCAAGTAATCATGCACCAAAAAAGAGGATTGGGCCCCAAGCAAGTGAACATTATTTACCTTCATAAGCTAAGCAAATTTTAATCACCTGGCAACATCAGTCACAATGACCAGCCACTGGTATTAGTGCAGGAACTTCAGTGGTAGAAACTGTTCCCAAACTCTATACAAAATGGAATGAGCTTACTTTGGGAGGAGAGGGGCAGTGATGTAGAAGGATTGGCCTTTCCAGCAGCTTTCCACTTCTCATGATATGGGGCTGCAGTCTGCTTCAGCTTCAAGGGGTATGCCCATTTCCAAGAAACATTTCTTGGGAACTGTTTGTGAAACATTGACTATTATAGGTTTTGATTAGCACACAGTCAAGTCTTAAGAAAAATAGAACCATAGGTTGTGCTAAGATGTGTATATTTAAAATTATTTATTTTTCACTTGATTTGTAAATCAAAACACAATGCTTTTGGCTTTTTGCCCCAGTAAATAAGCAATGTTTATATTTTTTTTTACAACAGACCAAAAATATTGTTCTGACGTGAATAAATAGTTTTTGTTTGATAATAGTTAAACTTTAAATTTATATTATTTTTATATATCCTCAATAGAAGATTAATGCATAATAATAATTATAATAACAATAATATCACCTCAGCCTTCAGATGTCTTTCTATAGTTTTTTTTAATCCATTCTTTTTCTCACTCAAGATGACAAATATGGATTCTTTTTGAATTTTGGACTTTGTTTAGTTGTTTTTTCCTTTGAGAGGTTTAATTGTAAGTGACGTTGAGTTTGGCATTACATACTCAACAAATATTTATTGGTTTTGCAAAAATTGCAATTCTTGGCATAATCTCTCCAATTAGATCAACTATAAACACATGTTGTGTGGGTGTGCGGTTATTTGGTTCATTTGTAAACATAGGTAATAAAATGTCTGTACTGCAGTACCTCTGTGTGCAGAGTATTCATATTATTTCTTCCGCTGGAACTTGCTCATTAATCATGCTGGACAGCTGATACTTTTTTCATTGACATGAGATATACAATTGTTAAAATTTTTTTAGAAAGCTTAATATTGTCATTTATGATATCTGCAAAATAAAGAGAACCTTCATGGGAAAACTAATACGACAAATATTGATAGTAGTGGTAGATGTCATTTGTCTAACAAGTAGTGACCTCTTTGAAAGGCACTTATGTGTTAAATGTGAAGACCACAGACTTTTAAATGCATAATGAATGAGTACTCAAGAAATTTTTCACACATTATCTCAAAATCATTTAACCTACACTAGATATCATAAAGGGTGTGAAGGAGCAAAAGTTCTCTTCTTAATAGAATGACATATGCATGCAGATATTTAATAATTAATTTAACCAAATACTCTATGTCTTAGGAAAAATAGTTAGAAATAAAGTAGCAGCTGATGTCTGAAGAACGAGGAGAGGTTGTAAACTGTGGTCTGGTAAGCACATACCATCCTTGTGAAACAGGAGTAAAAACCATATCTCAAAACAGATAAAACCTCAGAGCTCCCCAGTTGGATAGGACGAAACAACCATAAAGGATAAACTCTCAGATAAACTGAGCTTAGCTTTCATTTTGACAGGATCCTCTATATTAAATATGGTGTATAATAGTACTACAAGAAGAAGCATGATAAAACATTTGGAGCTGGTGGCGTACTCCAGTGACCTGAGCTGGATAAATACCAATAAAAGCTTGGGAAAAAAAAAGCTCAATGATTCTAAGAGAACAAAAGTAAACTGTCAAAGGAAATGTCAGGGTCAAATTTGGAAAAGTCCTGATTTCTGCGTGAGAGGTTTAGAAAGAAAAACAAAATTAGCCTATTTTCTATATCTGTCAAGCTCTTGTCACAGATAAACTCAGGTACTCTAGAAAGACTTTAGCCTTCCCAGACTGTTTCTGTGCTAGTGTGATATGCATTTGGGATCAGAATCAATTTCCTTGGACACTTATAACAACTAAATTCAAACTGTTAACAACTCTCCAGCTTGTATTTTATTTTAAATATATCTTGAAGTGTTGCTCTATGAGGACTATCAGGAATGCTAGGAAATTTAGTACCAGCTCATACTGTACTTTTGAAAAACTCTTCAAAAGTGTCACCAGGAAGTTTCTGTTGGAGAAAATACTGTTTTAATGCATCATGACCACAGGAAGAGAGAAATTGCCTGATAATGGAGCCAAGAACCCCATAATATGCATATTCAGAAACCCCAGAAATTATGAGAGTATGAATTTTAGGGATCTGTCAATGAAACTACTTAATTGTTAACAATTTCCTTTAGTTAGAACAGTAGAAAATCCCTTTGTGGATACCCCCTTCCATTTTTTTTTTTTTTTTAATTTTTGCAAAAAATATTCATAGGTGTAAAGAGAGCTTTGCCAAGAGACTAAGGAGGCACATATTTCCTGTCAGTAAAATATATTATCTTACCAATGTTGCTAAAAGACTCAGAGTAGAGCTTTGTCCTTGAATATATATGCCACTGCTGTTTACTTTAATGGGAGGTATATTCTAGTGATCAACCTTGGCACTTGCAGAGAACTCCAGCTAGGAAACCAAATGCTTATTTCGTAGATGTGCTGCATTTGCTATAGTTGGAGAGGTGTAGACACCAGCAGACCATACACTTTTTCCATTTTGCTTATTTTAGCAGTATAACTGGTTTAGGACATGCTTGAAGAAACCTTACCTCCTTTATTAAACTCTCTGAGTACCAGTTCTTACACCAAAAACTCTCTGAATATCCCATCCTGCGTTTTCTTTCAGAATGGTAGACTGATTTTCAGAACACACTCTTAGATTCCTAGCACAAAGTTCACATGCACCATGTTCTTCAAACAGGAAATTGCAGGGAGAAGAATCAAATGGAAGGCTTATGAAAATCTCTGAAATTAGTTCTGGATTAATCCTGGTTTGAGTTTGGTTTTTTGGGTTTTGGGGGTTTTGTTTTTTGGGTTTGGTTCTTGTTTGTTTTTGGTTTTGTTTTTTTATTTGGTTGCTTGGTTGGTTGATTTTTGTGAAAGACCAAAGTTTCACCCTAGGCTATTTATTTTGTAATTACAATTCTAGTTACATTCATCCCTTTTTTTTCATATTGGTTTAAAACACCCAAAATCAAATTTTTTTGGGGTCTCCTCAAATTCCACAGTCTATCAAGTCAATATATTAATTTGCTATAGAACATAGAATGTGTACAGTTAGGTGGGAAGAGACTGAGGATTAGTTACAACCAATTCATTTTTGAAAGAGAAAGGCTTCATTCCCTGGAGATAGCATAGCAGGTATTTTGCAAGTGGAGGCATACTATTACTTAAATCCTCAAATACTTTTGTCTATTGTCTTCAAAAGTAGAACACGCATTAGCCCATATTAATTCAGCCTCACTGTGACCCACAGTGACATATCACTGTCCTTAATCTTTATAAATGGCTTTTGCACTCTGCACCATCAAAAAACTTTCTTTTTGCTGATCAATACAAAGTGTATTTGAAAAGAGCATTATCTCTCTTTGAAAAAGCCCTCTGCACAATCAATGGTCTTCAGAAGCAGATGCTGATCAAGCAAGCATAGGCAACATTGTAGAAAGCTAGTAAATATTGATCCCAATTCAGAAAAGGAAACTGCCTAGTAGTTGCAGTGTCTGACTTCATTTACCTCATAAGTTTACTAAAGGTCTGATTGGCTGATCTGGTAAACACTATAGTGCATCATCACTGCTCTCTCTGTGCTTGTTTTCCCAACAACTTGCTTGTTTTCCCTGGTCTTGCTCTGAGATAAAATTACAGTTTAAAAAATTTCAAAAATGCTAAATTTTGTTGTAAAGAAAAATGACTAATACTAATTGCTCACATGATTTCATAATGAATTAAAACAAACTATGCAAAAGCTCTGACACTGGTATATTTTATGAATTTGTAATCCTTAACTAAAAAAAAAACCCCAAGACATAATATTCAAAATAATGTTTGATCATTTTTATATATCAGAGAACCACCTGAACTCAATTGGCAAAGTTACAGATTCAATTAATTTCTTTGTTCCCATAATTTTATTGATCTGGCATATATGAGGGCAGGAACAGTAGGCCTAGATCCAGCCAGTACTTCTCCACCAGTGCAGACAGAGGAAAGATGCAAGGGAACTTCAGCAGATGATCTAGAGGTCCATGCAATGCATTGCAATAAAACTTGAATTATTCTAGATTTATGATGTTGTTTATAACAGAAATCTTGTTTAGTACTTCCAAATTGTGAGGGTCACATAATTAGCTGTCAGAAAAGTGCAATGATCGTCATTCTGCAAAAGATATTTTAGCTCACAGCGCAGTATAAATCACAGGAGGTGACGGTCATATCCTGTGTCACTAAAGTCAATAGGACTTAATTGATATTCAGCGGCCTATCTGAGCATTCCTTCAGATTGTTGTAGGAAAGGTTGTCCCTCACAAACAGAGGGCAAAAATACACTAATTACAGGTCTAAGACTCAGAAGGAAATACACTAGTAGAGGTGCCACAAATATGTGATAAGCCTAGTCAGCTTGCTTGCCCTGGAGTAAGAACCAGCCCCAAATTCTCAGCAGTCAGAGGATGGATCACTTATCTTTGACTCAGACACAATGCTGGGCAATAAGTGACAGGACAATATTATGATACTATAAGCATTTTGTGTCAAATAGCTATTCTCCATCATGGATCCCTGTTGGAAAATTGGGGTGGCATTGATAAAGTCTATGAATATACAGATACACCTACTCAAAAATGTACTCAGAATAATAAGGATGAGAAAGGCAATGGACATCCTTCCTGTCCAGCCTGAGGCTAGCGCCCTTCACTGGCAAATCATCTTTATAAAAAGGCTCAACTGGACTCACAGCACACGTGTCTTCTACTAAATAGGAAAAATAAATTTGAAATTTATAGATTATCTTCTGTATCACAGAAGTTAATGGTACAATATTTTACTCTTTATTTTTTTAACAGATTTACAGAGATTAGTTACTCAAATCTACAAAACACTTTCATCTGTACTCTCAAAGATCTGTCACTACATTGATAGAACAAACTGAAATAAAATTCAATACATACTTTGACACCGGAGTTTTGACATCCGTTGAAAGTAATAATAATAATAATAATAATAATAATAATAATAATAATAATAATAATAATAATAATAATCCATAAGCTTCAAAGCTAGTTCTCGAACAACTTAGAATGAAATTTCCTAGACTGAGAGCCTAATTTTCCACACAAATACAGTAATTAGATATGAAACTATTCATGTGCTATAATGCTGTCATAGTGTGGTATTTGATCTAAATCAGGAGGTAAATCAGGGAGTGATTGTGTGGTTTTACAGCCACTACATATTTGGAGCATGGAAAGAGTAGTTTTGGCTGTCCAGATCATAGCTGAACAATGGATCTGAAATAGGGTTGTTTCTAGTATATATGTGGAGGACAGAATATGACAGAACAATATTTTTCACTGTCAGTTTGTGGGCTGTTAAGAAAAATGCTTCGTTTGGGTTGACAAGCCATATGTGATAAATGGCGCATAGTTTTGTAAGACAGTGTTTTCTCAGCAAGAGGTGAAGGCTTGTCTTATTTTAGAAGGGAAGTGGAATGACTTTGTTTTTGCAGAGTGGTTGTCTGGTGCCAAGGACTATGGGAGGAGTTGTAAAAATCCGCATATATATATCCACCATAATGATGTCAACCACTTTTTAGCATTACTAGCATTATTTTGCAATTATGCTCAGAACCCTCATTGGAATGAAGACCACACTGTGGTCCACATTTGTTCCTGTTCAGAGCAAATACATAATGAAATTGGGTTCTTTGCTTACTGGAAAAGGCTATTGTTGAATTTTTGCTGCTGACTCAATATATTACAAATATATTACCAGAGAAAGTCCCATATAACTGCTGTTGCCAACAAAACACTAACATACATGTTTTAATTAATGCCTCCTCTGGCACTGGTACTCATGACTTACACAATACATGTGAAGGAGGCCCATCAGAGGGCTCTTAAACTATTTCAGAATACTAATCAGTCCCTACACACTACAGCTTTTATGCTGTTTACAGTAAGCTACAAAGGCAGAAGCAAGCTGCAAGTATAAGCCTCAGCCAGGGCAGCAGTCCTTAGTCTTGTACCATTACCAGCACCCAGAAAATGTGATTCTAAGATAATTACATCCTTGCTAATCATCAAGTATATGACAACACAAATCCCTAAAATAATAGCTGTTAGTGAAAAATAATTCCTATTGCTTGGAAACTACTGCTTCTCTGCAAGACCCCATCCTCTTAAGCAGCACTATTCAGAAACCCCTCAGTGAGCTCAGCATACTCAGAAAAGCTTGCACTGTGCAGGTCAGAGAGCATCTCCACCACATCCCAGCCCCTGGCTGTGCCGGGATGGAGGCACAGGGCCAGGATGTTGGCTTGTCTTTGGAAACTGAAAAGAGGAAGTAACAGGAAAGGACAATGCAATATAAGAACAACTGAGAGGGAGACTACATCAAATCAAAGTATTGGGGTGGTGCTTAACAGATCAGTCACCTGAAATGCAACTTGAATAAAGAACAGCATGATAGCACAAAGAAAAACTGTAAGAAAAAAGAAAAAAAAAGGAAAAAAAAAAACCTAGGTAATTTTGTTATGCAATGTAATATGCCCATTTTAAGTATAATGTAATGTCTGCAAGCTCCTAATTAAGAGTTCTATTTCTTTTGCCCTGGACAAAGCAAAAAAGTGAAGTTTAGTACAAAAACTTTTTGCTTTAAACTGAGCAATGGAAGTTTGATCCCCTAACATAAACGACTAAATCCTCTAGGCTTTTGCAGCTTGGTGGAAATGGCCAAATCTGCATTCAACTTGTTTTTCACATTTCCATCATTGTGCAGAATGAAGCCTTGCAGAGCCCAAGGGACATGTGTTTAGCTGCCATTCTGCAGCACTTGTAGCATTTTAACTTCAAGCCTCTGGGAAAAAGCCGCATACCTATTACTATGGCTTTGGAGTTTAAATTGTTAGTTGATGTGTCCTGTTTATCAAATCCAAAAAGCAGTTTGTGCCTGAAGAATAGACCAGGGCCCTGCAAGCAGAGAATGATTTTGGCTGGTTGTTTTTTTTAAATAAAAGCCTAAAGAAGTGGCAGTCAAAAGTAAATAATCAAGTATTTATCCCTCTTTTCTCCCTCTGGGTTATTTTACACTTAAATTGACTCATTGCTGACATTCTAAGTTTGAAAAGGTACAGTGCTCTCCTATCTGACCTTCTGTATGAAATATGCTTATGAGAGTAAAAAGGAGATGGGCTGACCCATTCTTCTTTCAGTGGAGTTTTTATTTCCATGTTTGGTCAATGCCAAACATGGAAATAAAACCAAACTAAAAAACTCAAGCCTAGAATCCCTTTCCACACTCTCATGTAAATCTCATTACACATAATCAAACATGATCAGCATTTCGCAACTTTGAAATACATTTTGCAAGTTCAAAGTACATTTCGCAAGTTCAAAGTACATTTTACTTTTCTCCACAGCTATAAACAAGGAAATATATATATAACATAAAATTGTATTTAATTTTATATGCTTTTGCAGATGGGTGTCTTTCTGTAGGTTTGGATGGGTGTGTAGTTAATTTTCATTAATATATATAATCTACCATCCATTTATTGTATATGTTGCAAAAAAATAGTAGCTGACCTACAGTGCAAAGACAGTCAATATACTATGTAAATCGAAAGAATAGCCTTCATAACTGAAAGGATTAACTTTTTTCAGTTTGTTTTAAAACACTCCTTCTTAAAAAGAAGTCTGTTGTTATGAATGAGCTTATGTTGGCCAGCTAGACTATTACCTGGGGAACAAATGTTTCCTTGTGAACATGAGACAACTTGCAACTTTTACTATTGTATTTCAAATAATGGAAAGTAATAGTAAAATTGCTGCAATAAACTAAAAGAAAATCTTGATAGGCAAGTCTGTTATGCAATATGTATTCTCCTTGCTGTTCCCTCACTGGTGCCAAAAGCATGTCACTCAGGTAATTTGTTTTAGACCCTTAACAAGACTTAGAAGCAATTATTATGAAACACTGACACAACAGATCTCACCAACAATTGAAGTTTGACAGCTTGTGAGAAAAGTCTCATGTTTATGTCATTGGAGAGGTGATCCTTGTATGACCTCCTTTTTCACTGCTGTGAATGATAAACTATCGCTTTCCAGTGGTTCACTATAGCTGAAGGCCCAGTGTACTGTACTTGTAAAGGAAATTTTCAGTTGGTTCTCTGAATCAAATGAAGCTGGAAACTCCTTTGGTCCATTTGACTGATCTAGCTTAGGCTTTATGATACTCTCTAACTGTGCAAGAAGCTAAAAACCTAAATATATCCACACTGTGCATTTGTAAAAGACTGCAGTACAAACATCAATAGAGATATATGTGTGGGGCTAACACACATGCACTTACTGACTGAAAATAGCTTCACATTTCCTTTTCTAAGGAAACTGAAACAACTTGCATGTGAGAGAGGGAGAGAAATTGCAATATATTTATTTGCCTTCTTTCAGAGTAGGGGTTGGAGGGATTATTAAAGGGTTTATGTTCATTCCAGAATCTGCAAGAACCAAATCAAATACTCTTAATCCACATTTCAGAGGCAAGTGGAAGATGATGTGGTAGGCAGATCTACATATTTATGCTGCAAGTGTTCCTCAAGACTCACCTGAATCTGTTGGAATTACTGTGGAGCAGTAGAATAGAAATAATCTCCAGGCAGTGAGCTTAGACCTCCCTGCACTCCTGCATTTAGTTTGAACAGTACAAGATAAAATCTAAATTTCTTTCTTTGCTGTCATGTACCTATTGAAATAATTAAAAAAC
>VWZN01001635.1:131545-142113 GCA_013396955.1 Regulus satrapa
CCCCCCCCCCAAAAAACAAACAATCTATCAACTTTCTGACAGTTTTATTTCTTTGTGTACTCATGTCTTGATTTCTTTTTTCTAATAACTACAATGAATGGCCATATTTTTTGTTATAAATATTAGCTGAAGCTAGTTGGAAAGGGCAGAACCTCAACCTGGACAAATATGAGACTAGCTTAATATATTAACTGTGTAAAAGTTGCAGCTGGTAAGCAAGGTTAAGAATCCTGTGATGATAGGACACATTGACTGCATTTCACCACATCCTTAAAATGTATCTAGTATGAGCTAAATTACATCCCAGCCAAGAGGAAACTCAACCAATGCATCACTGTTAGGTCCCCTCTGCCAGACTTAAGGTGAGCTTGGCCTGCACGACACTCAAAGTGAGGACCCTTGGAGGTGGGATGGAGCAGGGAAGTGAAGGATTTCACATGTGTTCCAGAAATCTGTTGGTATCCTCTGATCTTGCTGTGACACCTGGGGATTCTGTCATGGTTTTAAATCAAAATGTAGTTCTGTGATACTTATCTCTTGGAACAATATGGTTACAGTGTGCTTAATGCAATCACTCTTGGTCACCCTGGAGAACTAAACACACATGATGACTGTATGCTCCACACTCTAGCACAAGTCTCACTAAATTTTGGGCCATCTGCTAACCAGAGAGGCCTGAAATTACAGTATTACATTCTCTTTCCCCTTTTGTTTATATTTGTATGTATACAAACTCCTGCTAATTGTGTCAGAGAAGAAAGGGTAAAAGCAAGAGCAAATTCAGTTTGAATAATGGTTATTTAATGATCTGGGAAATAACAGTGCATGCCTTCTGCATCAGGAAGTTTCCAAATCTTTGACTTTCCAAGAGTTGACAGAATAGAAAACTGGTGCAAACTATTGTAATTTTCACAAAATTATATATTGTACTTTAGTGACAGCCTGGCACACTTCAACAGCATGTTGAAATAATAAAATCAGAGTCAGGAACATGAATACCTTGCCTTGCAATTATTTTAGACTTTTAAGTCTAGAATATGCACTAATGCACTTTTACTGGTGAATTCCTGTTTGGGAATGTAGCCTTCTGCTAACCTGGGGTCTTGGCTCTCTTATTACTACAGTTTAACATCTCAAAGGTCTGTAACAGATTCTTCTTCAGTCTCTCAAAAAAAGCTTCAAACATAACTGTTGGGATACCCCCAGCAATGTTGGCATACAAGTCCATAGCTATGTTGCTAAATGGGACTGAACATGATTCTTCAGGTGCCTGTAACTAAAATGTTAAAATCTACAAATCCATACAGGCATTATTCCTCCACATTTCTGCTTACACTCCATGATGAAGCTTTGATCAGTGCCCCTCCATATATTTGCTCCCTTCCTCCCATTATTATTTATCTTTATTTTATTTATTGCCATTGAAACTGGCAATCTCAAGGATATGAGGTGTTTAATGTCTTGCTCATTACAACAAAACAAATGCAGGTTTGTGTGAATCACCATCATTAGCAGAAACGAGAGCACTCCTAATTGCAAACAATTACTCAACAAGTGTTGCTCTTCCCCAAGAAACCTATTAAATGCTCACAGTGGAGCACCTGGCAGCTTTCTGAGATTTCAGTTTCCTATGCAAATGGAAATTGCCATGGAATTCGGTGACTTCTATTCAGTTGTTTTAGATAGGTGGGTACAACTCATTTAAATGTCTCTAGAAAGAATGCTCACAAATGGCACGTGTCAGACTTACCTGCATTCTTATTCTAAGTGGTTATGTTTAGCTGGTTGGATGTGTGTGTATTTTGTTTTCTTTATTTTTGGGCTGGTTGCTTGGTGGGTTTTTCTTTTTCTGGTTGGTTGGCTTTTTAACAACAACAAAGCAAACAAAAACCCCCAGCAATCTATGGTCTGATTCTAAAGATCCCTCTCCAGAAGTGATAATATTGGCATGTCCCAGCCATTATGCCCTATGGACAAACAAAGCACCTTGGTTTTCCAGGGGCATTAGCAATCACATCTTTTATCAATAATTGAACCTGAAACAGCTTAGGTTTCTATGCAATTTACTATTGCCTCCTTGATCCTAGGTATCTCACCTCTGGAAAACTGCATCACTGTATCACACCTAAAAACCTGTAAGTTGTGTTTTCTATTTTTGTATTCCCCCTAAGGATACAAGTCATAAGAGCAGACTTTCACCCTCAAGGTTACAGCATCAATTGTATTCTTCTTCTGCATCACCTCAACCAGGTGATGGACAAAGCAAAGCTTCTGCCATTTAGGAGTTAATGCAGCTGGTGTGTGTGTCTGTGTGTGTGTGTGCGTGCACTAATTATAGATCACAGCATGCACTAGGATGCTAAGGAAGTTCAAAGAGAATATTAGATCCCTGACTCCAGCAGATGCACAGCTCTGGGGTATAAGAAAAAATGTGTGAGCAAATCACACAAGCTTCCTGAGCAGCTAGAAACAAACCTGGAACCCTGCAGGCTATTGTTGGATTTGTAAAATTGACAATAGCCTCTGCAACTTGTAATTTAGTCTTGTTTTTCATTATTATTAAGATTATTGTTTCAGTTTACTAAGCTCATGAAAATGTAAGTAGAGAAGAATGCAGGGATTCTCTGCCAGTATTTATGCTATAAAATATTAACCTGTTGACGCCTTGCATTAGAATGGATTCATTTTTAGAGAGAGCATAATAGTTCTATCATCTTTATGTAAGCATTATACACTATTCTGAAGTACCTCGAAACTGCTCTTTGAGTTCTGCATTTCTAAACTCAGTTTATACAATATTTAGAATACATTTAACACTCAACCCTTGTTGTTTGAAGACAACCAGATCAGGCTGTAGAGCTGGCGGCTGCAGAGTTGCCTTACTGCTGTTTGGGCAGAGCAGGGCAGGACAGTTAAGGTTAGAAATACCCAGTGAAGAGTTCTTTCACTCCTCGAATGTAAACCATAGATTTTAAGGCCAAAAGCATTTATTTTGCTGTACCATCCAGTTAACCTTAAAGAATTTCCCACAGTCAATAATGGGATAGAGAGCTTCATTCCCCTGTAGGACATCCAATATCAGGCAAAACTGACCTCCTGACTAATAACAAGCCTGGCTTTTATCTTAGTTTTCACTGTAGGCAGCCCAATAGCTTGGAGAAACATCTTCCAGAAAGACATCCAGTCCTGAACTGAAGACACTGTGAGAAGAAAAAGCCACCACTTTACTCCAGTTTACTCTGTTTCAAGGGCTTCTCAGACCTACTGTGAAATTGTGCACTTGATTTCTCAGATGACTCTGCCTTGCCTCAGCCTCCAGTCATTGGTTCTAATTATGTCTCTCTCTACTAGATTAAAGAGCCTTCAGTATCCTACACTATCTATCCTGACATTACTTTTACAGTGAGATTAAATCACCTCTGACATTCTTAATACAATAAGCAGAATGATCTTTAATGTTCTTGTAGTAAAATGTCTCCTCCTGGGCCTCAGATAATTGCTGTGAGTCTTCTCTCCAATTCTGGGCACCCTTTAAGATGAGGATATTAGAACTGATTGCATGGCTATACCTATATATGTGATCACTACTTCCTTGTTAACATATTGTAGGGGCATGTTTGTGGAATTTTGCCTCAGTTTTGCCATACAAACACTCCACTGTCTGGATCAGTTGCTTCTCAGGATGCAATTCCCTATACTGCAACTATACACTGTGTTCCTTGACATGATTCTGTTTGTCACTGCCTCCCACCCTGCCACAGATGCATCTTTTTCACTCATGCATCCAGAATTGATCACCTAGACCCAGCACTGGTAAACTCTCTGTTAACCTCCACAATTTTTTCAGCTACAGTTCTATATGTACTTCCAGATCAAAGTCTTGAGGCTAGTCTTGGAATCTTTTATAGATGCAGGTCACTCAACAACAATCTCCCTATAACATTTTTTGAGTTTTGAAATCTGTGTTATATCAATGTTACACACACACTGGCGAGGAGCACTGCCAAAATATGACATGTCCATATGGCACAGCACCAAGAAAAACCTCTGTTATTGTAGATGTCCTGTTCTGGCCCTTAGTCATCACTACCATGTGCAATACTCTCCTGAGTAGCATATATAACACTCCTTGTTCTCCCACATAGCACTTCATTGAAGCTACTTCTCAAGTGGGTATAGATGCCTATTCTCACAGAATCACAGATTTAGGATTTGAAAGGACTTTTGGAGATCATCTAGTTCAACACTACTTCACAAGAGTATGTCAGCTAAAACAGGATACTGACCAGCTTTATTTTTTTGGAATATCCAAGGATGGGGACTTCTACTTCTCTGGACAATCTGCTTAAGTGAACAATCACCATTACAGTGGCTTCTATCTTATTACATTTAAGTAGAATTCCCTGTGATTCAGCTTGTGCCTATCACCTCTCAGCTTTTAGTAGATACCATTGAGAAGAGTCTGACTCCATTTTCTTTGCTCCTTTCTATTACACGTAAGTACAATTTGCTTCTGAACCTTCCCTTCCCTAGCCTAAGTGATCCCATCTCAACCTCTCATATGTCAGAGGCTATAATCTCTTCAGCATCTTTGCTACCTTTCATTTGCCTTGCTCCTGCATGTCCAAGTCTCCCTTTCATTGGACATCCTAGACTTGTCACAAAATTCCAGATGTGTTCTCAGCATGGCTGAGAAAAAGAATCACCCCCTTAACCTGTTGGAGAAGCTCTAATGCAGGACAGCTACTGCCGGCTGACTGCCACAAGGGAAAATTTGTGGCTCACATTCTACTCTGTGTCCATCAGGAGCCTTGCAGCCTTTTCTGGCAATCAAATCCCAGCCTGTTTATGGGGCTGCCTGGAGTTTCATCCCCCCCCCCCTAGGGCTAGGGCTTGGCATTTATTTTCTTTCATTCATGTCTAGAGATTCCCACTGGCCTATTTCAGCAACCTCTCAAGATTCCACTTAATGGCAGTGCAGCCACCTGGTGCATCAATCACTTCTCATGTATAAATGTATCAAGGATGCACTCCATCCCCTCATCCTGGTTATTAGTGACTATGTTAAACAGTACTGGCCTTATTAGCAACCTCTGGATTAAAGAACTAGTGACAAGACTCCAGCTGTCTATCATGCATGTGAACCCCACTCATCCACTTCTTATCAACTATCCTTTTATCTCACTGTTCTGTACCACATTGTCAATGAACAAGTCAGAGATGGCAACACTCTGGAAGCTTCACAACCACTGCTTTCTGCCAAGCCAGTTTTCTAATTGCAAAAGGGTATTGTGTTCATCAAGCTTGATTTCCCCTTCCTAAAGCCAGGCTGACTACTTCCAATCACATCTTGTCCTTCTTATAGCCAGAAATACTTTCCAGAATTATTTTTGCATTACACTGCACACAATCAGTGAGCCTGACTGATCTTTAGCACTCTAGAACTTCCTTCTTGACATTCCTGAAGATAAGGATAACGTTTGCTTTCTTTCAGTTGTCAAGGAACTCCTCAAAGGCCTACAGCCTCTCAAAGATAATCAAGAGCAGCCTCATGGTGACATCAGACAGCTCCCTCAGCATTTGTGGAAGTATCCTATTGGGTCCCAACAGGTTTGTTTATGCCCAGTTTATTTAGTGTAGCTCATCCTTCACAAAGGGTAAAGTTTTCTTTCTCCAGACTCTCCCCAGTGTCCTCAGGGACCTGGGATTCTGGAAGGCTAATTTTACCAGTAAAGGACTGAGGCAAGAATGGTACTCAGTACATTGATCTTCTCCATACCCTTGATTACAAAGACCACTGGAAGAAACAGCCACAACCTTTATAGAGGCAAGAAGTTTACTGTCTCTTTTTCCTTCTTGGTTCACCAACCAACCAAATATAGGACTTGGCTTTACTAAACCAGACTGCTTAACATGCTAAAAATTATGGCAAAATAGATAAAAGTATTTGTAATTTAAAATGACAAGCAATATTTTAGTTCTTCTGATAGTTTGTAAAGAAAATGAAAATAGGGAATAGCAGAAAAAATAGACTGGAATTAGATAAACAAATTACAATATTTGGGAGACTATGTTCTGTACTAGAAGCCATCCCTAAGGTGTGATATAATCAGCAGAGTAGCAGCATGGCTACGCTAGCATTAACATTTAAAAAAATATATATATACAATATAAATATCAAATAGTTTTTTGTATTTCATTTCTTGAACTATTAACACAAGAAGACTCTCACAGGGAAGCATGATGGATTTGAGTCATAGAAATTAAAGCAATTTTGAGTAACCCATACTGAACATGCTGAAATCACAAAAGGAGCATCAGAACCACCATACCGATCAGCCAGTTGGTAATAAATATTTTCTCCAACTAAGAGCAGTGGGAATTTGGCAGAAGTTAAAAAGGCTGGAGAGCTTCTAACATGAATGTACTTGTGTTTCTTGAGTGCATTCACTGTTTTTTTATATTCTCCATTTAAAGAGTCCATAGCATTCTTTTTTTGTGTAGAAGGTTTAGATCTGCTTGCTGGTATCTTCTTTGGGTGTCCTGAAAGCATTGTACTGAAATGCTGAAAGCTGCTCCCTATCCAACCCTCTCCCAGTTACTCACAATTTTATCAATACTTACCATTATCCATTTCAGCTACCTCCTCTTGAAGTTAAAACGAGTAGTGTCCACTGGAGCCAAGTTGCACCACTCCTCTGGCAAAGGTTCCCCTTCTCTGCTACAGACACCAAAAATAAGGCAAAACTCAAAAGGAAGATATTCTCATGGACAAGATGCACATCTTGATTTCTATTATATAATCTAAGCAGAATGAAACAAAACATCAAGTTTTCAACACTGGTTCAGGTGTATTCAGCTTTTTCAATTTTGTCTTCTGTCTTCTTGCCTTGATTTATTATTTTTTCAAATAAATGAGTCCATTTGAATGAGATCCCCAATATCCTGGCATGCACATACAGTTGCTGGGAGAAGGGCATTGTCTTGTAAGTACACCTAAAAGTGTAACGTCTGGCTCTAATTCACTATTCTCCCATGGAGGCCATGGGGAGGTTACATTTCTTTCTTCCCTATTCCCTCCTTCCTAGCTAATGTCTGCTGCTGTCACACACTGCTGATAGCAGCAGAGCAAGATGGGTAAACCAGATCAAAGAGAAATGTCAGCTCCAATTTTTGTCCATAGGACTGCAAAGTAACAAGGAGTTAAACAGTCTTGCAATTTTTCAGCATTTACATTTCATAGCTGGTACTTTTTTGCCATACATCTCACGTTAAACATCTTCCTAGTAAGAAAAAACCAAATTTCTTACCCTCCACAGCGTCACTGAGTTCAAAAAGGTCTGAAAAAAGGTAGCACAAGGCTGAATTTGGCTCTGTGCTTCAGAACTGACAACCTGGTATAGCAGCCTGCAGCAGGAGTACATACAGGAAGAATTTCTTTCCCTCTGTGGATTGCTATTGCAATCCTTAACTCGGCCTTTACACAGATTTTCTCTGGAAATCAAATGTGAATTTACTGTATGGAACCAATGTAGAATATGCAGCTGTGATTTTCAGGTTAGATAACTGAATATTATCTAAGAAGGGAGTTTTGCCTTTCCCTACAGCCAAATGTGCATTCAGCAATGGAAAGGCTGTCCTAGTTGCAAAATACACTGTAAAAAACCAGAATCTATCATCACAGCATTAAAAATGTTACTTGATATTCACACACTGAGTAACTTCAAAAGGAACAGTAAAGAAATAGAAACAACCTCAGCACCTACAGTATTTAATGGCAGTGGTACTCGACCTATGGAATTCGTTCTTCAGAGGCCTATATAGAGCTTTTATCATGGGTCTGAGTGAGAAATCGTATGACATGCTGGCTCAGTTCTGTTTCCTTTCAGCTATTCTGCAAACTTGTTGGATGATATCTTTCACTATTTCCTTCCATTTACGTATGTAAAGTTTCTTTTTCCCTCCTTGTAAAAACATACAGCCTACACAATCAATTACCTTGCCCTAAGACACAAATTGCACAGTGCCTTCAGGATTTCCTTAACTGTTTTTGATGAATGCATTCATTCATAATTTTTCATAAAATGGTCACACGCAGTTTTGTATTTTTTGACTTGTGTGCCTCTTGTGATTTTAAATGGCTCTTCGATTGTTAAAGGTCGAGTGCCATTGCTCTAAGGGACATCTTTTCATTGCAGTGCACGAAGAGTTATGCACGTCAATCTTTAATCAAGACTAAATTCCCCCTAATGCTTTCTGCTCACAAGCTTAATGCAAAGCAAGTGAAAACTTACAGCAGAGTAGAAGTTGAGAGTTTAAAAAAAGTCTGTTTTGCTATGTTTTCATCTAGTAAATCATTAATAATTTCATGATCATTCTGAATTATTTTATTCTCTGAAACCACTGTCATTAACATGAGTAATTCCTAGAGAAAAGCCTATGTTGCCTTGTCAAAAAATAGTTTTATCATGAGGCAACTGCTTTTAATAAATAAGACTTGAATGTTCTTTATGGCAGCTTCTGAGGAAAAGTTACAAATAAAATTATGCACGTGAGGATCAATTCTAACTTCCAGAGGGAAAAAAAAAAACCACAACAAAAAGCCAAACCAAAACAAAAAAAAAGCCCAAAACAAAACCAAAACCAAAAAAACAACCAACCAAACAAAAAAAACCCCTACATGTAAAATTCTGGGATTAAATAAAAACCATGCAGTAGAAAGCAGCACTTCTCCCACAAAAAAACAATAAAGAAACAGACCGTTGATCCAACTGAGACTGTGGCTGTATATGCTAATGCACGGAACATTCCATGGAACTGTCACAGGTAACATGTGCATGCAAAAGCCCTAATTCGTACTGCAGCAGTCCTGTTGATTCAAACAGACAGACCCGAGAACTCCATTCTTCTCTTCATGTCTTGCCTTATTCTCATGTCTATAAATAGATCAAATTTCTTATTTACCTAGGAAAGGAGAAAAAAATTCTGTAATGGATTCACAACCAAGAGAAAAAAAATTAAATTCCCGTGGTTTTGCTTAGTTTTGAAAACCCAATGAAACAGAGTATATACTGATTTGTGTTTTATTTTACTGATTTGATATGTTGGTTTTGGTTTTGTTTTCTACAAATGACCACAGAAAACATATTTAAAATATGATGGATTAAAACAGATGGGGCTTTTTGAAAGTTCTCATAAGAAGGTAATACAGGAAGTTTTTGAAAAAAGAAAGACAAAAAATGTGTTGAAGTACAGGGGGAAATTTATTTGGACTATTTACCTAGGTTTTAGTCTGAGCAGGTTTGTGAAATTCCATTTTCTGTGAGTGAGATAAAGAACATTTAATGCAAAAGTTTCTGAGGCCTCTTTTAATGTTAAAGTAAGATCCCCCTTGTTCTGATAGCCAAAAACTCTGAGGTTTTTTAATTTTTCAACAGGAGTATTGGAAAAACTGAAAGCACTAGAGATTTGCAGAAATGACTCTTCCAGCTTTGCTTACCTATAGAAAACTAATTTCTGGCAGGTTTTCTGAATTCATAATTTTGTTCTGGAATAAAGTTACTAATGGTGAGTAGAAATTGGCTGGGTTTTTGTTAGGGGTTTTATTTCCCCTTTCTTCCAAGTAGAGTGGATTGATTCACATTATGAAATTCACTACCTTCACAGGAAGAATGACACTTTAGACCACAGCAAATATTAAAGTTAGCACAGTGCAAACCATCTTTTATTAGACTGAAAATATTTAAGAAAATTACTATAAATAAGAGTAACAGTTTTGTTAAATATGTTTAATTGGGAAAGTCTTCCTTATATAATGTTTCTTTACCTTCTTCCTAAATATTTGATATTTTATCATTCAATGCAAATGTTGAATTATTTTTCTCCCCTGATGCTTTTGCACTTCTGTGGGAACAAAATTATTTTTTCAAGTGCCTCACACAGCTTCCGTTGGCTTTAGTTCCCTTTAAACGTTGCCAACTCAGGCTGCACAGATTTGGATCTTCCCTTTTGTACCTGTTATTTTCAGGCTTAACCCTAATTTCAGTGTTACAAAATTCAGAGCTATAAATAATCAGTTCATACTTTTAGCTGCAGAGGAGCTCGGTAAATCCTTTGAGAGCCACATCTTTACGTGCCCAAACACTTCTTCAATACTTTATTTCCGGTTGTCATGCTGTGATACCCAACACACAAAACACGCATGCAAGAACAAGCAATAAATACCAGTTTGCTAAATCTCTCCCCCTCTCCCTCTGGTGAGAAATGCACGTGTCCCGACTGGATGTACATGTGTTCTCCCATGTGAGAATCCCCTCTCTGACAACAAACAATCCATGTTTGTCACTGCCATTGAACTGACTAATCCAGGCAGTATAGAAGGCGACTTATATATCACAAAACAATGGGTCTAATTTGAGTGACAATCACTTAAGCGGACTTCTCAGCAGCATTAAGGCAGCACGGGGTTCTAAACTGAAATGTACCACTGCTTAAAAACACTGGAATAGCAATGGTAATACACCTATAAAGGGGCAGAGGGAAAAAAAACACACACACACACACACACA
>VWZN01001635.1:148542-169672 GCA_013396955.1 Regulus satrapa
AATATAAATTTTTGTTTTCTCTTTTTTTCTTTTTTTTTTTTTTTTAATGGGACTTAGGTTTTAATGATATTATGCAAAAACCAGACTGAGTCTAAAGTGATTGAAAGTGAAAAGAGGGATTAATTAGTGAACTAAATGTAGTGATTTTCATCATATACAGTTCATTGTGCGCTAACACAAATGAGCACTGTAGGTGCATGGAAGAAATGCTCTCTGGATATAGAGTCCAGGATCAGAATCCCTGGCCAGCTATATTAAAAAGTATGCCTACTTAGTTAGAAACCAGCCTGTACTACAAAAGATATGTGCTCATTATGTTATAATGAACAGAAATTGGTGAAAGTATTGGTGAGGTATAACACAGCCTGAGGAAATTATCTTTCAGTCTGCTTTGTTTTCATTTAAAATAACTGTGATTTCCAAATTCCTAAGCTTTGTCTAGAGTGAAAAACTAAATCAGCATAAAACTTCTGAAATGACGATTCACGTGGAAACATGGGAAAACAGGTCTGAAGATCTCAGCATCAATGAACAAGCAACTTGATTTGGCCTGATAAGTTTTCCAATTTTTATGAGGGGCAAAAGTGGCTTCTACCATATTTGAAGCATTTTTTGTTGTGTGTCTCTAATTTTTGTGATAAAAGATGCAAAGAAACTACAGTAGGTTGTGAAGTGTGACTGATGCTGCAGAAGCCCATGCTCAAAATGATCAAGTTAAAGAAGACCTAAGAGGTACAGAGAAGGAAGAAATAAACATTAGGTTAGGAATCAGAGAAATAAATCTCTTTGCTTTCAGCAGGGAGTGCAGTCTCCAGGCTGATATTATGCTTAAAAATATAAGGCTGTTATGGATATAGTCCTCAGGCATAAAATTAAAGGAAGTAGGAGAGCACTGAAATGGCTAACTAATGTCTTCTGTGATTATAAACTTTGCACCTGGCCTCACAAATTTTCCTTCTATAGTTCTTTTGCCTATATCAAATGCAATGTAACAGCTACAGACTCTACAAGCTTTAATTGTCTCATCTTGGAAGAGTTAGTCTTTCAGAAGAGAAACTGTATTATTTGCAGTTTATTAGAACAGTTAAAATCAACTGAATCATTAAATACCTTGAGTGACTCTCCAGATAGCAGCTGTTCCATAGCTGTCTTGCTGTTCCCTCCCAAAGTGAAATAAGTTCTTAAAATAAGTGCATAAATTCTTAGATGTTAAACAATGCTGACATTCAGGTGGGAAACCCAGCTGCCTTCATTAATATTATCTTGGTTCATTTTGCTTTCTAATGAAAATTAAAATCAAGATCCCCTAACACACTAATATTTTGTCTTGCTACCAAGTAACTGATTAGCAGTGTAGGTCAAGAGCAATGCATTATTAAAGTTGTCTGAAATGTCATTTCTCACTTCATGGTTATAGTCATTTTTATGTGTATGCTTTCAACCACTTAAATCTCATGGATTTTTTTTTATGATGTTGTGTTAACCATAGACCTACACTTTGAAGTTTCTGTCAAGCAAGTTCTGGAGAGAACTGGGAAGTCCTTTCTGCTGTAAGCTTAGCCACAAGATAATAGTGAAACACTTCCAAGTCTTCCCTGACATTTTTCAGGGAGTTTCAAAAATGCCCCATTATCTTAATCTATTTTAGGGTTTAATTTTTTAATGCACTGTACTAGCTATTCATTACAAGGAAAAGAGAGATACTTTAGGGTGAACTGAATTGCCTCTTTGGCCTCCACTGGCTGTGCTGGCTGAAAATTAGTCCACTAGGGAGGAGCTTCAGACTACTGGAGTATATTAGATGCCGTCTTGTGGATTTTTCTTCCAACATCGAAGAATTTTAATCCAGATAAAGGTCTCATTAACAGAGTCCCAGAGTGAATTCAGCAAAACTAAAGTTATACAGTCATCAGTATGGAAATGACAGAAAAACCTTTGAGCACCCATCTGAAAAATTATAGTCTTTTAGTTCAGACATGATTTGTGGAATTGTCCTTGTTAGGGGTTTTTTCCTTAAGAGATTGCATTATGCATGGACATGTTGTATACAAATAGAATTTTTCTGTCTTGGGAGAGCCAGGAGATGGAACATGACTGTAAGATTAATAGGATTAAGACAATCCTTCAAGTGATATGATCACTGTTCTAGACAGGACATTCCACTTTGCCAACTCCTAGTGGTGCTAAAGCAAGTGTTGAAAGACTAGAACATTTCTGTCAGAGGTTACATATCCTGTAACAAAAGAGAAAGGAAATATAAAGCAAAAAATTCCAGACAGCAACAAATTTACAGTAATACCTTTAATAGCTAATCAATTAAGTTATACACAGAAAATATTTTTTTTTTAAAAAAACTGCTTTGCCATCTGTGATATCATGCTGCAGGGTTTGGATGGCTTCCATCTCAGTAGAAGAGAAACCAATGTTCTCAGAGAAAGGCTGGCTAGACTAGTCAGGAGGGCATCCAAAATGCAATATATGTACTTGGTGCTTTTAAAAGACCATTTCACAAACCTGAAAATAATTAAAAGACCTATCAAGCAAGAGAGAGGAATCAAAGAGAAAAATGTAAATGGCAGTTTGGAGCTGTTAAACAACGTTTTACTGGGTGTCCAGAAACTATTTCCATACCTGACAGAAAAGGCTATGTGGATTTAAAAATGAGCTTGGTTTAGTGGGGAAAAGAAGGCAGCTATAAAGAAAGGGAACTAAAATGTAATATAGAAACAAGATTAAAGTAGAGGGGAGGAGAAGTGAAGAACAATAAACATAAACTAGTAACTGCCCAAAACTGACAGAGAAACAAAAAATTAAATAATTTTAAAGAATTTAAAAAAAAAAAAATGAAGGTATAGACAGAAGACTTTGTCTGATAGAAGTTTTGGAATGAAGGGAATCCTAGTAAAGGAACAGAACCATTATTTGATGGTAATGGGAGGTGTGTATATGTTAATGCAACAATGCAACAATGTTGTGAGGAGAAACAGGCTGAAATGTTAATCGTCTCATGATCATGATGTATATTCCACCCCCATATTAAAGCAAAGAAATGTTAAATGGTCTCTAAATTTGGGAATTTTGAGATCAGTAGCCTTAAATGCTTGCTTCAGATAATCTGAAGGCATTACTTTTTCTGTGTTGTTGTCATTGCTTTTCACTAATTCTTAAAATACTGAGGTTTTTCTGAAGGCTAGAAGAAGGCCAGTGAGGTACAAATATTTAAAAAGGGAAAATTGGATGATGTCAGTAACTGCAGGCCTGCTGTCATAATAACACTGGAAAAAGATGATGGAATGGCTGATAGGAGACTTAATGTACAAAGAATCAAAAGAGAGCAAAAAAAACTAGTCTCAGTTAATATGGGTGTATCAGAAATAGATCTTATCAAGGTAACTTAATATATTTTTAATAAGATTAGAAATTTGGCTGTTATAGATAATCAGGTTGATATAGAGTACTGAGGTTACAGGAAGGCATTCCATTTATTATAACACAATACTTTGATTAAGAAATGAGAGCAGTACAAAATCAACACGTAATATATTAAATGGATTAAAAACTAGCTAACCAATAAGACTCAAAAAAGTGCTTCTGAGAAGAAATTATCATTAGCTTGTGATTCTAAATGAGGTCTGAAAAAAATAGTTTTACTCTTTATTCTATTTTTATCAATGATATAGAAGACAACTTTAAATAGCAACCCATAAAAGTTTGCAGGTGGCAGAAAAGCAGCAGGTACAGGAGATAAAGAAGACAAGTCACTGCTGCAGTACTATCTGGCTTGTTTGGCAACATGAGGTCATTTTTAGGTAACAAGCTGTAAAAACCTACATGTACTCAGAAAGAATGAAGGACATATTTATGGTTGGGGGACTGTACTAGCTAAAGTAGTGACAATGAAAAGGATTCTTGGGGTGAGGACAAGGTCAATGGAAGATAATCAGCTGAACAAGAGTTCCCAGTATGATGCTACACCAAGATGAACAGAAATTTGATAACACAGTGCTCTTTGATTTATCAGACAAAATTATAAGATCAAATGGCTAGAAGTTAAATCTCAGTAAATTCAGGGTAAAAAAGGGAAAAAAAATCAGTAGTGAAAGTATATATCTGTCCTTTAATGTATGCAATTTAAAAATATTGCTTGGTGACTTGCTTTTTATTTTATTCTCCCTAACACCCCCCCCCCAAAAAAAAAAAAAAAAAAAAAAAAAAAAAAAAAGTGATTCAGGCATGGCTTATGTTACACACAAGACCATACAAATTCATCTCAGTCTATTAGTATTGTCTCACTGTGTTGGTATTATTTCTGAATTTTACATGCACATGTCTAATGCCTTCCTTCGCACTTTTAGCAATGGTGAAGCCATTGTCATTCTTGTCAAGTAACTCCAATTAATGCACCTCTGAATAACCACCATGGCTTACCATAAAGGCTACATTTTCAAACTTTTGGGGATTTGAAGTGTTGTCAGTAGTGCTACAGGTGGCATTGTTCTAAAATCCCCTTCTTGCATAAATTAAAAATAGAAAAATATCAAGTTCAATAAAAAATTGTTAAGGCCTCTGTTTCTCCATTTATAAGCTTAGTATTAGGTCTGAGGGACTTAGTGGGTTTCTTTGATCTGATTCTTGCATTCAAGAACCATCCCCAGGTGTTTGAAAAACATGTTGGTCTTGGGCACAACCCTCTAGTAGCCTTTGTTCTTTTAAAGTGCTTTGCTCAGCTTGCAGTTCACAAACCTGTGCCATTTGCAGATATAGACAGCATCTTCCCATCAAGACAGAAAATTCTGGAAAAGTTTAACTGGGAGCAGTTTTCCCCAGAAATGATAGGATCTTTCCACTCTCTCCCAAGACTGAGTGAGTACTGCTCTTCCTTAGATCCTGGGATATCACAGCGCCAGCCCTGTGTAAAAGGTGACAGCTCAAAATCTTTTAGCAGAGTTACATCTAGAAATTTTAACTGAGATCCAAATTAGACTTTTCAAATAGGGAATAAAGTTTTCATCAGCCACAAGTACTCTAAGTGTTATTAAAAATCATGACCTATTTACCTTATTAAAAACAAGAAAGCATTTCAAAGTCCTATTTAAGCCTCCTGCTGACATTGCTATTCTGAAATATGGGGATTTTATTATGTTACTTGGACGTGTGTTAAGGAACATTACTGACGTTCTCCATAGTATATAAAATTGGGGAAACAGCTAAAAATGTTTTGGTTGCCTCTCAGATTTACAAGGAGGATGTATGAAAAGTTAACAATTAAATAAGTATTTTCTTATTACACAGAAAATTAAAGTTGTTCTTGATCTGCCATTTCAGCCTGCTATCTCAATATAGGGTGAGGGGAAATTAATTCTTTTTCTGATATCTGTAATCAATTTTAATAGAAAAAGAAATAGAATGAAAGAAAATAAACTATTCCAAAATGTCAGTTAGAAATCAAAGGTGATGTAAGTACCAAACAAGATTCTGGGGTCTGACCATACCAGGCCTTCCTCTAATACAAAGGAAAGGTAATCCACAATTATGGCCTCTAATTATTTAATAAAATGTTTATTTGTATTTCTAATTCTCTGGGTGAAATTCAATCTCCTGCACTCATATGAGGCCAGAGTAATTTGGGATCTATGCATTGGCTGTGTAAAGGGACTGGTGAGGTGAAATTCATCCTTCCCGACCTGAGGCTCATGACTACTCTGTGCCGCTCCAGTTCCCTGGCCAGCTGCTCTCATCTGTGCTTTTGCAATGCTTGGTTGGAAATGGTAGTTGCAATCACTCCAGGTGGTTTATAAGGGTTAGGGATGGTTTGGGTGTCTTGTGACTGCAGTTTATAATTTCTCTTGCCCTTCCTTGGTGGAATATCTATCCAGAGATAAAAGTTCTTCATATTGCACGTGGAACTTTAAAAATATTTAAAAGGAGCATATTTTTTTCTGATTGCATCACACATGATGCCACTGGTGTGGTAATAGCTTGAAACATCCCTGGTCTTCAGGCATCAGACATGAGGCCAGAGACATTTTACATTCACTCACAATGGAAAGGAAGAGACATCTAAACAGAAAGTATCTGTGTTGTTTTCAATGTTAATTCCTTCTCTGTATATCAGAAAGAGACAGAGTCTTTAGTATATGTATGTGTAAGTCCACATTTTGTTTTTGTAAATATTTGTGAGAGAGGAAAAAGGAAGACCAAACCTATATGGTCTTGGTGTGGGTGTGGATTAAAATTGCCAGAGTCGAGAAGAGCTGTGGAGATGAATGATGAAGCTGAAAATTTAAATTCACACTCTCATGTAAGAGAAGATTTGAACAGAAATCAAACTCAAATACAAGTAAAGTTGTGGTCCATTTTACTGTAAAATGTGCAAGAGTTAAGGGGAAATTTTGGATGCTTTGGTGAATGTAGTGGCCTAAGACAATCATGTGCTATCAAGCTCACAAATTATGGGACATTCTTGTTATCTTGCACGTAAGGCTTCTAGCCCAGATACTGTTTCAGAGCCACTGAGCATTTTCTCTTGCACTTCTAAACCCCCAAATGACTGAATGTGAACAATGCTGTGGGTCTGAACAGTATCTTGTTTCAGTCCATGTGGAAGAATATTAAATACACACTATCAATGGTTTTGTAAATTTTTGACAATGATCTATGCATTTATATTCTGCAACAAATAAAGCACTTCTATCAGCCTATCAGAATAAAACATTCAATTAAGCCATTTTTTAAAAACAGAGATTTAAATTTAAAGCCTTTAATATGGACTCCCAAATCTTCAAAAAATTATTCTCCTTTCTCTATTGGAAAGAGTGGAGGAGAAAAGAAAGTGACTGAGTACTTTGAATGAAGACTTTGAGCAGGCCCTTCCTAGGGAAAGTTGTTTCTTACTGAAAGCCTTGGTGAGTGTCTAATTATTTCTTTTAGAACCACTTTGAATTAAACCATAAGATTCCAATGTGTATTGAATTTAAATTCTACTTATGGGCTCTGCTTCCTTTGATTCTGCATTTCTAGCAAGGGGAGCTCCTTACACCATATTAATCATAATATATGGAAGGGCTTCTGTGTTTGCTTCTGCAGTGCACTAAGTTGTCCCTGAAGATAAAAAAAAAAAAAAAAAATCCCCTTGGAAGAAAAATCTCATTCTAAATGAAGATTTAAATTGAAATTATTGGAGAAGTTAAGAGGAAAAGATATGCCCAGTAAAATTAGAACAAGCATTTAAATGGAAGAGGGTATCTTTAATTATTTTCTTCCTTGGCATTGCAGAAAATCCCATGATATGATAACTAAGGATACTTTGGGGGGTTAAGAGCCCAACAGCAGAAAAGCTAATGGGATTTTTATTTTTTCAGATAGAGGTTAAAGTGATGGTGCTGTAAGTAGGCTGTCAAACTATCTCAGCTCACCATCTGCTACATATTAATTTACAATAGAGAGATAGGTGAAGTGGGTGTTACTCTTCAGGAGCTATATGAATGTGTAACTTTCTCAATTAGTATTCACTTCAAATGAAGAATAAAATCCCAGGAAATTCAGACCAGAATAAAAGCCAGGCATATTATATTTAAATGGTAATAGTATATCTGTAATACACAGCTAGAGCTGCAGTGTATTGCCAAGAATAGAGTCCAAAAGACTAGGCTAAGCCATTTACCATTAATGTCATGAGATGTCTTTGTTTTGTGTAAGTATTCAAAATGGGATACTCTAAATGTGTCTTTCCAGAAGGTTTTTAATTTTAATTTTTCCCTTTTATTTTATTGCAAATAACTTGCAGTTTTAGTTTGGAGAAAACTGTTTTTCCTTTAAAAATATTGATTCCCAGTTGCACCAAATTAGATTAAAAAAAAAAAAATAATAAAAAGGGAAACATCTGCTTAAGAAAAACAAACTCAACTTTCTCTCATTCCTATGTGAATCATATACTAGTTGAAGAGAAATAGATGAGAACTCTTAATTTTTGTAGATACAAAGCTGCAAGCTACTTGTTAAAGTGGGAACGGATTTCCCTTTCTCACTGTAATGGCAGCACAGAGCCCTATCCCATCTCTTGGATACATGGGACTTCCTTCAAGCTAATTTCCTTCCTCTCCGAATGAGCCTGAAAATCCTTTTCTTGATCTCAAAGGAAATGGATCAAACTCTGAGTGTGAAAATGTGGGCTATATACAGTTTGTAACTGTGTTAAGAGATACCCATTGAAATATAGTGAGATTCTTCTTCAGTAATGAAAAAGTTTGGGTGTACTATGATATGTAGAATAAAGTGTTCCTTTAAATTCATAGGTATTATTTTTCCTGGTCTCTTCAGCATTTACTGTAGCATGAAATATTGGTTAACAATTAGCAGTTCTTAAGTGAAAATGCTGTTCAGGCTTAGGCTAATCAGAGCAGACCTGCTCTTGTTTTATGTAGAAAAATCTCTTAAATCTTTATCCCAAGTTAGAAGTCCTTTTGTTTTGCTCAGTAGTTCATTGCACAAAGAGTATGTGATTTCCCACCATGACAGGGTTTTTTTGTCCTACAACCTGATGTTTCCCCTGATCTCTTCTTCTTCTTCCCTCTTGAAGGAATAATACTGAATTCAGGGAAAAGTAGAGCTGTGCTCTAGCTTTCACTATTCTGTATCTCCTGTGCAAAGTCAGCGTGGTGACAGTGAGTGAGCACCAGAAGCCAGGGGGACACAGCTGTAACACTGGAGTGTGAGGGTACAGCACTCCCGCAGACCAAAGCTGTAATGGTACAGTCCACCTTGGAGTCAAGTTTCTTTATAACACACAGCCATCTCTTGCTAAACATTCAGAGCAAAGGTGGTACGCCCAGCCATATTTTAAAGGACCATGACATGAAGAAAGGGTTATGATGTTTAAGTTATAGGCCATCCAAATGTTATAGACCCAAGCAAGTTCCTATTAGCAATAACTCAAGTCCATTGAGGAGATTTGACATTCAAAACCGATGAGCACTAATCCCTCGAGCCTGCTCCGACCCAGCCACACTCAGGCCACTTGGTAACCTGAGTGACCCAGGAGTCAAACCATGATAACCCTCTTCAATTTAAAGAGTGGCTTCTCCCCATCTGTCTGAGTTCTGACTCTGCACAATAAATTTCCCAAAGAGCATAAAGACCCATCTAGTGTATATCAAATCAATATCATTGTGGCTTGCAGCGATATCTGAGGCTACAGTTCACAAAATAAACTAGGCCAGGGGCTGGATTTCTGCCCTTGGCAATCAATCAGACTCACTGGGTCATAGATTTTAGTGTAAATTAACACAGCAGAAACAATCACGCTCCCCAGATGATGATATAATACAGTATTTGCTTTTCTTTTTCCCCCATTTCATTGCTCATGCTCAGCGGCTAAGCTGTACTGAACAAGAATAATAAAAAGCAATGATTAGAAAGGTGGTGGTAATCATAAAGCAGAACATTAATATTCTCCTGACAAATGTATATAAAATGCACATAAAATATATACACAATATTAAAAGGAAAAAGGAGAGGGGACGTGGTGTTAAGTCACTGATGTTTGAAAGGTGTTATTTTTGCTTAAGAATAGTAGAAGTGATCTTGTAAATCAGCGTGAGTAGTTATCATTTTCTTTCATTACTGTACTTGAATCCAAAGATGCTAAATGCTTCATTGTCTGAATATACCACTTCCCCTACATGGTGTGGAGCATACTGACAAGTCCTTTCTCCACTTACAATTCAGGCTTTCCCCAATGTTTATATGAGCATTGCCAACACGTTTCCCCAGAGGAGTTTTAATTTTTTCTCTTTAGTATGTCATTGTTATAGGAGAAGAGACACCTGGTTTTTCCACCCACCTTTATGCAAATCTCATCTTTTGAAATTTTCTCAGAATGTGCCACATATGAAAGCCTTGCAGGAATTACTATAATCTCTAATTATTCAATTGACATAAGACAGTGTATTGTATTTTCTGTCAGAACCTCAGGAAAAAATGTCAATACTTTGAGCATTAGCAGGACATTTTTTGAATTATAAACACCTATCTTCTAATGTTATCTCATGCATCTTCACAAAATATTTTACAGAAAGAAAATGTGATACACATAAAGATGCCAGCTGCATGTTTAATTTAATGTAACAGAAGATTCTGGTAAGTAACTGTTTAATTCTTTAAGTATTCAAACCTTTACATGAGTGTTCAGATAATGTAATTCTGGTCTGTATTTATTTGCAAAATACCTAATTAGATTATACAAACAATATATATTTTATATATAATGAAATACTAATCTGTGTACAAAAGCTACATGGTATGGATTAGAACTGTGTGAGAATAATAACTACCATGCAGGAGTGGTTTCTGTTGAATAGTCAAAATAATAAGATTTATCAAATAACAGTTATAAGCAGGAATTCATTTCTTAGATTAAATTTATCAAATATTTTCTGCCAGGAGCATAAAGAAACAGAAGCTTTAAAGGCAGCTCTCTTCTGAGATGATTGAAGGCAAACTGCATCTCCTTCAGTGACAAATCTACTATTCTGTTCTCTGACTAAAGAAAGGATCTGGATTAAGAGTCTGCGGAAGGAGGAGAATCCCTTGTGTGTGCATTGGTGTGTCCAACTCAGGAAAGCTCTTAAGGGGCTACACAGTGTCCCTTCATGGTAATTGTGAAAGAACCCCCTTTCTTGCTGTCTCACTCCGTATCTTACTTGGTGGGTTTTTCCTGTGTGTCTGAGGACTTTTCTATTGAGAGAATAATATTTCTGAGAAAGACTAAGGGAAAAGTACAGGATTAGTGACAAATAACTGAATCGTTTGTCAGAGGTGAATCAATATTCTCCCCCTCAAATAAAATCTCAAAAGCAGAAAACCCACAACTGACTCAGTCTATAGGCTGAAAAAGTGGATTTTCTCTTTTCACAATAGTCCACCTACAAGCAGTTGAGTTGCAAACCCTCACAAGTTAGTATTTTGGTTTTTAAGTTTAGATTCCTCAGGAAAACTCTGGTTGTGCACCACTAGAACAGCTGATCTAGTCTGACAGTGACTAGATTACCCATTTTTCTAAAAGCTGGTGTAGGCCAGATTGCCTGGAGATAACAATCACCTTATGTGTTTGTTCACAGTAATTCTATGCTTAGCTTAAGTAGTTGAAAATAATTTCTTAATATTTAAAATGTAGCAATTTAGCTCTGTGTTCTATGGAGGTAACTTTTGAAATAAACTTCCAATTTTTACTTACTTGAAAAGAAAAAAAGGGAAAAAAAAAAGAGCCAAAAACATTTACCTCATATGTAGAAAAATTTAACTGAAAAGGTTTATAAGGCTCCATCTCAGAAGGAAGATCACAGAAAATGTCTCAACAAATTTTATTTGATACTTTATGAATCTGTGTTATGCTATGGACCTTAATTATGTTGTGGCAGGGTATTTTTCCTGAGACTGCTTCTTTCAGAGCACAGGTTGAATGCACACAGGAGCAGAATTAAGATGTCACAGGATACCATAAATCTCACCTCATCCAACTGGCTCTTTCTGGAGTTTGCCACATAAGAATCTTTCCTCTGACCTATTTTCAAGCACTTTAAAATAATAACTCTGTTGCCTCCCTATCTTTCCCTGTATTTTTTCTTTATTTAGTGACGTATAAGTGGAACAGCTCTGGATCTTTGGAGTGCTGCAATGATAGTGCCCTCTAAATAAGGAGCAAGTGCTATCTGTCAATATGCTGCGTCGTGCGACACAGTAGGCCACATGAGAGGTCTGCATTACATCATTAGTGGACTTTCCAGGCTTGTAATGTCCTTTCAGTGAACCTGAACAGAGTGTTGAGCTTATAACGGAAACTGAAACCCAGGGAGTTACTTGTGGTTTAGGATTTTTGCACAGCTTCAATATACACATACTGGGAGTCATTGCAATAGGCTAAAGATGTGTTTCAGCCACTTGTGAGGTAGTAATGTTAATAGGTGAGAAATTTGCTTCCTAACATAAAAATTTTTAATTTCTCCATTTAAGAGGTTTTGTGTTGGTTTTGTTTGGGTTTTTCTTAAATGAACACAGGGCACCTGTAATATTTTTTGCAGTTGTCCAATTGTAGGAAAACAAACATATGTTGCAAAGAGTGTACTTAGAGATACTATTCTATAGCTGTGTGAGTGGATGATATGTGAGTGTGTTTGTCTGGATGCCCGTGAATAAAAGAAATGAAATATTCATTGGGTTAGAAGAAGGGGGGAAATTACAAATAAATCCTACAGTCCAATGGTCAGGGTACTCCCCTGCAATGTGGGAGAATCCAGTCACAGTCCCTGCAGAGATGAATATTAATTATCTACTAGAAGTAGAGCACTTCCAGAGGGAGACATTAAGAGGTACCTATCCACTAGCCCATGGATTAAGACACCTTTGTGGGAGATTTGTATTCAGAGCAGATTGGGATTCACTCAAAAGGTGAGCACTTCTAGGCAGTAAAAAACTCATCTCCATGGTGTGAGACAGAAGCTCTCCTCCTGACCACCAAGTTTTCACCTTGTAAGTGAGATGAGCACATCTTGCTTTTTAAACTTGTGATGTCTTAAGACTAGCATTATACCTCAGGTCTAGGAAGACTGAGAGTCCTTTCTCTGAAATTCTGGGCTCTGGGGAATTTCTCAGGTATAAACAGACATATAAGAAATGCATATACCTACAACATAAAGGAAGGTGGTGGTGAGATAGCATGGAAGGAGGACAACAGCAGAATGGGAATCTGAATCTTCTCTTTGAGTCTCAAAAAAAAAAAAAAAAANCCTTTCATTTCTAGTGTACACTTCTGGCCCTGTCTTCTCTTCTGTTTTTCCTGCCACAATTATTCCATGCCAGACCTTGGAAGCTAATTGCTTTAAAGACTGTTGTCACGGAGCTCCCTTTGTGATGATGCTGCCTTGAAAGTCATCTGGGTATAAGGCTTTTCTTAGGTTTCAGTAGGCCTAAGAGCCTTTGCCTTTGCTTGCTCCAGGAAAGTCAAATGCCCATCATGAGGGGTCCCAACATCATGAGCCGAGTGACAAATTGGGGGAAAGGGTGCACCAGGAAGCAATTATTCTTTCTCCCATCTACAGCTGCCATGTGTCAGGATCCTTTTGTTTCAGACTCAAGTCTGACAACTTTTTCTTTTAAGCTGTTACCATTTCTGTGTTTTGTGCTTCATGAGCAATTCTTGAGGTGTCTCTCCAAACCTTTCCTACCTGACTTGCAAATACGGCTATAGAGAACTATATTTACATCTAATGACACACCATGATAAATATGTAGAAGTTGCAGTCTTTAAAAGCAAAAAGATCATTTATCTTTTGTCTTAGATTTGGCATGCAAACAAAAACATTCTAAATCCAGGTTGAAGAGCTGAACAGGAAACACAGTGGAAGTCCTCATATTTCTACCAAAGTACTACCCAGGTATCTTTTCTGTTTGGATTTATTTTTAAATTCAGTTAAGTGTTTAAAATATTTAACTGATTAATGGAAAATAGTTTATCTAAATTATATTTTTTGTTTCCTTTTAATCAGGAAAAGTACTTCTTAGATTACAAAAGAAAACAGTTCCCAGACTGTGTAAAGGCAGGTTGATCTTTAAATCTTGAGAGAAAACCTGGTGCTCTCAGCTTTTAATCCTGTTTTCAAAAATTTAGTTGTATTCAGATAACTTGGATAATCCTTAGGAAGAAAAACAAATGCTACCTTTCTTACAAGACCCAAACTTCCAATAAATCACTTGGGACTGAGGTAGTGAAAACAAGGCCAAACTGAGTTAATTTGGAGATTGGCCCCCATAGCTAATTTGACAAATGGCTGAAATTTAACTGGTATTTTTTTTCTATGCATGCCATTTTTGTTTGGCGGCTGTAAGGGTTATTAGCATGACTTGTTTCCTTCATGTTACTGCTTTTCATAAAGTTAACTAGAAGAAATGGTGCCAAGAAAGCAAAAAAAAATTCAATTGGTTCATGGTTTAAAGTAATAAAATGATACAGTATTAAAATGGCAACAATCCTGCCCTTACAAAAATTAACTGGTACAAAAGTAGAGTTGGTTACAAAGTGTATGCAAAACATAAAGCAATAAAGAGAAATGCATCTTTGCCCATTGTTTTACTGAATGTCATAAACAAAGCCAACTAAAATTCTGGGAAGTAATGCTGTGCTTGTTTTTCTAAGTAACACTAAGAAGCTGCTTAACTTAAATGGTATACCATGGGAAAATAATTTCTAATTATTTTAAGCAATATTTAGATCAATTCATAATAATCTTATTATCTTTCATGTTTATGTCAGTATTAGATTACTTTCATGTTAGTTTAAGCTCTTTTGCTTTTTAGAATGTTGGTTTCAAAGGCAAATTGAGCATAGTTAAAATAATCAATGTCCTTTGTGGTTTCAGCATATGCATAGAACAACAACAGTTGAAAGGAATATAGTGCTTTCTTATACAAACTATTAAGCTTTTACTGGAGAAAACCAGAATTATCTAGCTAATTATATCATTCATTATTGCTACCTGCATATAGTCAGTAACTTACAGTCTATTAAAGAAAACTAGGGTGAAAGAAATGTGCTGAGAGAAAGAATAGCAGCTGGGCAGCCTCAATCCCTGTGCAGCATTGCTCAAAAAAATGTTTTTTGGTTAGCTCATGTGAATGACTGGGAGTAAACAACAATGTGGTGCTGAAATTACTGGATTTCACCTGGGAAACTCTGCACTCACGTTTTTGCTCTGCTACCAACTTTCTGTATGACCTTCAGCTGATTATTTCACTGCCTCTGAGCTCTGGTGTGGAGCTAAAAGGAGCCAAGGTGCTTCCTTTCTCCTGTCCTTTGCCTACAGCTGGACTGTAGGAAACCTGTGGTGGGGGCTATACCTGTTCTTTGTGATGTGCTGGCATAGTCCATAGCCTGGTAGGGCACCTGTCTTGGCTGCAGCCACTCTCCCAGGTTGTACAGTGAGTAATGATACTAATCCAACAGGCCGTCTGTACATGAAAGCACTCATTAGCTTCACTAAGATTTCCACTGGAGCCATAATTGCAGCAGTGAAGTGCTGACAATTTCTCAGCATGGGTCACCTTCTGAAATATTTAATGGGAGTGAAAAATACCTGAACTAATTGCTAATGTCTTATTCTTTGTTGTTTTTTTCTTCACTTCATCCTCCTGTGCTTTGTGCCTTACTGCCATGAAAGGAAAATTAACATTTTGCAGGGTCTCTGGGGGCTCCATTGCAACAGAAGAAGCAATAGGTGTAAAGAGTTGGCAACACTCAACAGGGTGCTCTCTGCTCCTACTCTCCTCCTGAGAGAGGTGCCTGGAGTGTGCTGTTGTTTCTGCTGATTTATGCATCGAGGATCTTTAATGACAGAAGAAACCAAAGCATGGAAGGAGAGGGATTCAATCTGTGTACAAGAAACAGCTGAGCTTTCACTAGATCCAGAAATACAAAAACTATATTGGAACTAAGATAATTTTTTTTTTTTTTTAATTCAGCCAACAGATTTTTTTGCTGCTTCTCCATCTCAAATGTGAGCAATGTCTGTTACAAGATACCAAATTGTCATACACCAAATCTCTGTGCACAGAGAGCATGCATGTGATAACACACTGATAAAAAAATAAATAAAAATATATTAACTGATCCTGCTCAATTTTGAGATTATTTTGTTTGTCTTTTTCAGTAAGGAGACATTTCAAATTGCTCTTTCAAAATGATAGGAGAATGTTTTTCTTTCCTTATAAGCCATCCTTTTAAGCTTCCCTAGCAGTTCAGCTGTCTTTGTATAAATCACTCAGAAAATATTTCTACTCTGATGAAAGCACAGAGCCTGCTTTGCAAGTCTCACAAATTGGACTTGGTAAAAAATGACATTTCTCTTCTTAATACTGAAATGCAACATACTATTGGTATATGGTAAACTTTATTGGCTATGTTCAGTGGCAATACCATTGTACCATTGTGTTAGCAGACTAACATGTTTTTGTTTTAGCAAGTTTATCTTTTGCAGTTTTAAGTACCAGCCAGTAGCTCAGACATTCAGACCATTTGGTAGCTGTAAATGAACACGAGGTGAATATTCACATCAAGGATTTCAGTATGTTTCGAAGAAGATAACTTTTGGGTTTGTATCCCATTTGCATCTTTGCTGTAATGGCTGCTGTAATTTGATTTATGGAGTTCTATATTCCAGCTGTACATTTTATATGGCATGTACTGATGCTGAGTTATTTAACAAATATTTGCCACTTTCTGTTTCTGATCCTTTCTCTGCTCATCTAATTCTCTAGTGGCCAGTGACACTTCCTAACACTATGTAAGAATGGTACAAATCCTCCACTTTCTTTTTAAAAAGGTTGTTCATGTATGTAATAAACCTACTTGGTAACTGTACCTGTCATTAGCCAAAATGTTCAGGTCTGCATCAAAATCACTGCTTCAATATTCATATGTATTCAGATATAAAGTTTCAACTCACACCACTGAGAAGAAAGAGGGAGGTTCCTAATGTGCAGAAGATTCCCTCTTCTTTTGAGAAGGGCTCTGCAGAAAAGTATAGATAGTAGATTCTGAGTATTCCTGTTTAATTCTACATGGATTTATTCCTCACAAAGCTGGAAATAAGTGAGGCTGTCGATCTATAATTAGAGAAGCCCAAAGGAAAGGATGATGACCTAAGAATACATCAAAACACATGAAAACTTGAAACACTTAGCAGAAATAAACTGCATGTAGGCATCAACAACTACACTAAACTGTGAAACTGCATCTAGAAAATCATAAATGAGAGATTTTTGCTGTAATGGATTGTAGGAAAATTATAAATACCATGAACTACACATGCAAGATTAGGAGGTGAGACAGAGATAAAAGAAAAGTAAATGAAACAATCTGAAGAGTAGATTTGTCAATAACCAGCCAGACTAGAAACAGGTGGTTATTAATACAGAAGTCAAAATAAGTAAGTAAAAACTTTTTATCATAAAATGTTTGTAATATGCCAACATAGCAATCTGAAAATCAGAAAATACTGATTACTTTGTAATATCCAGCATACAAGTTTAACTAATTTAGGAAAAAAATGCAACCATATTTAACTTGATATGGATGTTCCAAGGAAAAAGCCTAGAGGGGAAAATTTATACATACAGTAATCAAAAGGGAAGCTATATTTATTGAGAAAAAAAAATATTATTTAACTACTGACTTAGTAGCCAAAAGGCAATTGTGAATTGGGAAACAAAGAAAATAAATACCGTTTATTTTGTATGATAAAAAGAGGTATAAAAGGGGTGAAATGTTAGCACTGAAAGACTCCAACAGTACATTTGATTGAATGAGCTTCAGTAGGACCAAGAATTTATTTCATGTCCCAAGGAGCACAGACTGGCAATGAGATTCTTTAAGGAAAACTGTCTGTAGAAGAACAACACCTTTAGATCATGCCATTTCTAATGATATTGTTTTTGTTCCTGGAGTCAGACTTTTTCCTGAGACCTCCATAAAAAAACAAAACAAAACAAAACAAAACAAAACAAAACAAAAAAAAAAACAAAAAAAAAACAAAAAAAAAAAAACCAAAAAAAAAACCAAAAAAAAAACCACACCAAAAAAACCCCAAAAAAAAAAAAAAAAAAAAAAAAAAAAAAAAACCAAAAAAAAAACCAAAAAAAAAACCACACCAAAAAAACCCCAACCAAAAACAAAACAAAACAAAAAACAAACAAACAAAAAAACCAAGGAAAGGTATAAGGTTTGCATGTTGATTTTTTTTTTTTTTAACTTCAGTCTCATGATTTCAAAATACTTTCATTTGGCAATGAGGAAAAATAAAAATTCAATAAAAGGTTATTTGACAAAACAGAAGATTAAGAATCTAAGACTCTCATAAATTATTAGGATTTCATTTAGTAATCAGCCTAATTCCAGACAAGACTACCTAAATATGATACAATAATGAAGTAAGGGAACACTTGCTTTCTTTGAAACACAAGTTTTAAGCAAGTGCAAGGAAATAATTTACTAGTTTTATACTAAATCTTTGAGATTCACCTTTGTGGTACATTTTATCCTAAATAAATACCATACTTATGTATAGAATCATGATGCATAAAATAATGAACAGTCATAAAATCATAATTTTGTAAAGAATACTCTCTGGTACTGCATTAACTACAGTAAAACTTGTCATACTAGTCATACTTCAAAAGTATAATGTCCAATTAGCCTCAGAAAGAGTAAACTATTCTGTTGTGATAGAATTCTATCAGTATAGGTATTTTTTATGCATTCATTGCTGAGTGTTTATCCCAGTTAACTTCAGTTGCTGAATTGTGTTATTCCTGTCTTCCACCAGTTTTTAAGGAAAAAAAACACATTAGCAATCTTTCATATCACAGCGTGTGTTAACTTGCGCTGTGAAGGTGATTATTCCTCTCCATTGCCATAGGTCTGGGTTGCCAGCTTAGTTCATCTCCTGATATTTCTCTCTCAGAGTTCTCCTCATTCCTGTGCTTTAGTTCATGTTGGGACAGACAGTCTGGATGATACAAAACTCTTAAAATGCACCTCTGGGAGTTCACTTATACAGGATTACAGTTGCAACAGAACATTCGGTCCACTGGGACCACAGCAGGCCAAGTCACAATTAAAACACACTGGAAATACATACAGTCNTAATGTTGAGGTGGAAAGGGCTGAGGCCTGGCAATAATGAACCCAAGCTCAGTGTGCAAATGCATCCACATAATGCACACCAAATATTGTTGTTATCTGAAAGTGAAGAAGATTCACTTCACTAGCAATTTAGAATAACTACCAGTCTGTTTGCCCACACAACAAAAAAGCACCAAAATAACCATAATTTAACAAGGTTCATATGGGATCACAGAAATAATTTGGAAAACTGTTGCTACAGAGTTGTGCAGTTGTCAAGATTAATTTTCCTTTTTTATGTCTTTTACTTGGAAATGTTAAACAGACTCTGTAAAACTATATAAATATTTTAAGTGTCAAGTTTAAATTTACTTAACCTTCTAAAACTAACATTATTTATGCAGAGCATAGCCACAATCAGTATGAAAAAAGTCAAATATTGACAGCATTCAAAATAAAAATGCTTCATATTACCAGCAAGACAAATTGCTGTTTCTGATGAATCTCCTATTTTTAAAATGGCCTAATCTACAGAAATAGATTACTAGAAATCCTGCATGGCGCTAGCAAACATTGGAGATCACAAGCGTTCAAGCCTCATCTGAAAAAGCCTATTCTTAGTGTTGCTTTTCAAAAAGAAGCAGCAGTGCTGAACATCTTACTATTTCACCTCTAAAGTTACTGGACTGTGTCACAGTAAGAGCAATCAATATTGGTTAATAGGCCAGATCTGTGTTATTAGTATTCTTTACAACCTTGACATACTTCATTTTATGTACAGATTGCCTATGAAAACTTGGGCTTATATCTTGTCTAGACAATGCCTTACATGGCCATTCAAATTAATAATGTGCCAAAATTATCCTATGCTTAATGCAGCTGTGCTCTGTATTGACTCTGAAAATTAAATTTACTTCATGGTGCCTATTGACAGCTGGGTCTCAAGCATATTTAATGGATTTGAAAGGAGTTTGGGCTATGGCTTATGCCTCCAAGCAAAATGTTAATAGCTAATAATTTTCATTAAAAGTGAGAGGGTTTATCTATAAACGTTGCATTTCTCAGTATATGAAGTCAGCATAAAAACAACTTTAAGATCACCTTTCGGTTCGCTCAAAGCACCCAGAATGAATCAAGAGAAAATAAAAATAACCTGTTTGCAGTCTTTAAATGCAATTCGTTGACTTATTAACAATGTATTTGCAAATATGTGTTAAGGGAATCTTATTCTAGTTGAGAAAAATAGCTTTAGTTCCAAGAAGGCAGAGACAATACCTCAAGTTGCATCTGAACATAATGAAAAACCTCATACATAATATATTTATTGACAGCCCTGGAAATTGAACTTCTTTATTTGACAGCCTGAACACAACATAGGCAGTGCAAGTTTCTCTCACTGCTGAGCAAACATAGTTTTTACCTGGACAGAAGAAACTACTTTTTTTCTGAAGCAAATAGTATTTATTCACCATATCCAGTTTTTCCTCGGACTGTCTATGAAATTCTGCTGGTCACTTTTCTGCTTTGGAATATATTCACAAGAGAAACAGAAATACCTTATATTTACTACTAATATAAGATTGACTTCTGCCACTAAATCTATAGTTAGGCCGTTACACATTTAATAAGGCGAATAACCAACCAACTTCCTCTTTATAATTAATATCAAAATAATTGTTTTGATTTTTAGTAGAAAGCAGGTAAGCAGGTAAAATTGGCAGGTTTTGCTATGAGGATTTCTGCCCACAGATCCTTTGTAGTGTTGCAGGGCAAATTGAAGTATTTGTTTGAGATAAATGCTGCTTCCTGGCCTCCAGTCAGGATAGACCTCCATAATGTCAGGATGAAGGACTGCAGCACTTTTTTTTTTTTTCACAAGGCTCTTTGCTAAACTTAGAAAACACACAGCTTAGGAGAAACTGCACTGGGCTTTAGCAGAAATCAAAGCAGGCCTGAAGTTGAATTAAAAGTGCCACATGCTATAGCAGGTATTTTGAAGTCCATTAGCAGATACCCTGCCAATTCCCCTTACACCCCCAAAATGTGTTTGTGCAGTACAAACCACAGAAAAACATTGGCTTTTTGGATTTTTTTTTTTTCTCTCTTTCCCTATAGACATATTCAGTATAAAAGGCTGTGGTAAGATTAAGTGGAAAGAAGAAAACAAACATATTCTAGATCTAATATCTGCACAGATATATAACAGAGACATTTTAGACATACACACACATATGTACATACGTGCATACATTTATATGTATACATATGTAGGGATACATATGAATGCACATAAACTTACAAAACAATCCATAACCCAGAGAAATATAATGGAAAATGCATTAGAAAATAGAAAACAAACATGACACCTGGCTCAGCTTCCTAGGAGCTGTCAGAACAAACGCAGTCTCTGATACACATTGCAGACAGCAATGATTAAAACACAAAACAGAAATAAAAAAA
>VWZN01001635.1:182538-196117 GCA_013396955.1 Regulus satrapa
AAAGTTTAGCTACTTTAATACATGCAAGTATAACTAATATAAAAAGAAATGCTTAAGATACCTTTCTGTTGAAGATATATAATACACATACACACATATGCACATACATAAGGCAACTCCAAACAACTTGTCTTTGTTACTGAAAGGCTCCTAGAAAAAGACAATATAGAATCTTCAACTAGAAAACATGCAATCATTACTTTTATCTAAAGGAAAAAAAAAGCAAAACAAAACAAACAAAAAAAAACCCAAACCAAAAAACCACAAAGTATGACCAGATATTTGATTGAATGTTACTTTATTCTGAATAAATATGAGCCCTCACACATGGCTCTAGCCCCCATGCCACCAGCATTCCTCTCGCCCCTGACATGATACACTTCATTAAACACAGAAGTGCTTTGTTGCATTAGGGGGTTTAAAAGAAGTGGAAAGGTAGGCTCCTTGCACTTCCTATGAGAAATGAACATCGACTTCCTCTGAAGAAAATGTAAGTGGATTTGCTTAATTGGACTTAGGGCACTGGAGCAATTAATAATAGATTGTGTCATAGTAAGGGCTTTGTTTATATTTAAAGCAATAAATTACAAGTATTAAGTTTATATTTATTCCAAGTTAAACTCATTTGTAATTGACATGTTACTTAGCCCAAGGCTTTTAAGATCTTTTAGTATAATTAAATTAATAGAGAATTATAGATGACTGCTTGATAAACAAACAGCATGGACTTTAATATGACAGATATGCAGAGAACAGGCCGTGTAAGTAGATCATTATTATCGGTTTTACCTTCAGCAAAAATGCAGCCAAAATAGCAGCAAGGATTCAGTGCAAACAATGGTAAATGAAAGGATGATTTCTAAAAGAATTTATTTTCATTTCCTAAGTTGATATTTAAGAAACATCAGAGAATATTAGTCAGTGAAGCAAGCTTTCCTATCCCACCATTCCATCATGTCTTCCTTCTGCTCTCATGCCAAATACTTTGCATTACATTTTTGAAAAGGTCACACCATGCAAGGAGTCACTAAGACTTTGGACACGGGGTTTTCAAAGGATCCTTCTAGTCTTTTGTCCCCCCTCCCCCAATAAGCTTAAGCATACCATTCCCAACAGACCTTTGTTGAAGCAATTAATGAAGCTGTCATGGAGAACGGTGATGAAGATATCACACACGACTTGGCAACTTATTTCAACATCTAATAGTCCTGAGGTTTGATATCTAATAAAAATGCTTGGTAAACAGAGTATTTTTATTCCTGTTTACTGTTGCCATAAACAAAAGACAATTCTGTTTCTCTTCCAGCTGTCTTTTAAGGCCAGCATGAGTCAAGCACTCTCCCTGTTCTTTTCTGTGCATGACACACATTAAAAAACAGAATTCTCAGTCTGACTGCACAAGATCTGTTTTTCAAATCTCTGACTGTTCTCTTTTTTTCTCCAGCAGGGTCTCCCACACTTCTGTCAAAATGCCCACACAGGACTCCTCCTGAACTCTTACAAATACTGAGCAGAGCAGAAAGCTCTACCATATGTTTGTTCATTTTTCTCCTTTTAATCTTCCCAGGATAGTGCTTATCTTTCTCTCAACAGCATGACATTATTGACTTGTGTTCCACTTGTGATCCACTAATCCCTTTAAATCCCTGCCTATTGGCCAGTTGCTCAACCAGTTTTTCTAGACTCTAAATTTGTTTGGTTGATTAGGTCTGTCTATCTGCACTCTTTCACTTGTGCCTCTTAAACTGCATTTCGGTTTTCTTCACACCATGCTTTCAATCTGTCAAGATCCTTTTGAAATGAAAGCCCATCCATCAGTATAATGTGGTGTTTTCCATCTCAGCATCACTTACAGATTTAATTACTACCCCCTTTCTATTATTTAGGTCATTAACAAAAAGAAAAGTGCCAAATCCCGACTGTTATATGCGGAATCATAGTCAGTGATTCCCAGTAAAAAATACTACCTAGTAAAGATTTTCTTAATGGTTTTACACAATCATAAAGTATACTTAATAAAAAAACTATTTTCTTATAAGCATATCATGAGATATTTCATCACAGTTAAGATTTTACAAAGTCTAAAGTTAAGATATAGTTGTTATTTTCTTCAACTCTGTCCAAATTATTCTTCTCTGTCAAATAATAAAATTACATGTGCTTGAGCCAGTTCTTAGATAAGTAACCTGTGTTGACTTCTGCTCATCTCCTTGGCTTCTTGCAGGTAAACAGTTCCACTTTTTATTTCAGTATGGGTTTTTTAAGTTGAACAGTCCATAACTCTCTACATTTCTCCCCCCTTATTTTTAAGTCACATACCTATTTCCCATACCACATATGGCCTTGCAATTTCTCAAAAAATGAATGCAACCACCCTTAGAGAGATATTTTGGACTCCTTAAATAAATCCCGAGACATTTCAGGACCAAATCTTAATTTTATTTGAAACCTATGTTATTCTCTGACCTATTCCTTTTATATGCCTTCACTTAATGGGTTAATCAAATGACTCTTTTCAGTCCCATAGCTGACCTCCTTCCCCTGTACTACCATGGGCATTGCAGTGTTCTCTCAATTTCTCTCTGAAACACATTAGGAGATCAGAAATCAATGGTCTCTAAAATCTCTTTTGCTGTAAGTGGAGTTTATGCTGTCAGTTTATAGTGTTAGAATAGATCTTTTTTGGGATAGTTTACCTTTGAAAGTATTTGTCGTAATATTCTGTAGATCAAAAGGTATATTTTGCTAGCTTATATATTCAGTGTTTGTCTTAAACATTTCCTCTGCTCCATGATAAAACAAGGAATTCACAAATCTTCCTGATTATGTCTTTCTGCCCAAGAGTTAAAAATATATGCTGTTTTATCCTCTAGCTACTAATGGTCCTTTGTCCTTTCCAGCTGGTCTTACTTTTTACAAATGAAATCATATTTCATATTAAGCTAAAATCTATTTCTTGTTTACCTAACTTCTATTTTTGCATACCAGTGTGTCTATGTGTAATTGTATAGATATGTAAATATATGTATATTTGTAAATATGTATCTAGTTTTGCATACATATATATATACTAGCATATATATGTATTTACATAAATTGTTCTGTCATCCTCCTTTTCTAAACTCTGCTTTCTACAGTTTGTCCCATGTTAATAATTCTTTACTGCATCATTCTACTCTGGATGTCAGTTTAATTGTGCTGAGGTCTGTGTTATTTGCTGCATGGTATGAGTACATCACTTTCTGAACTAATCCCAGAGTTGAAGAAGACTTTTCTGGTAGTTGATCTCCCAAGTAATAATCATTCATAGAATAGGAAATTACTTTCTGTGTTGTCACTTTCTGTTTAGGTAATTGATTCCAAATAACAGAAATTATACCATTTTACTATTTTTTACCAGGATCATTTGTTTGTGTCTATGTCCTATGCCTTTTCACCCACTAGGCCTGGGCTTTTTTATTCAGAAGGTGGCTAATTGCACAGTTGTACTCAAACAAATGCTTTGTAGGTATCTTCACTGGTCATATTTTTAAGTTAGAACTGCTAAAAGTTTATCAGTNTTAAAATGTTATTCCAATTTGATTTAAACTAGGTATTTTCATACCTTATTGATTTTTGCCACTGATATTTGTCATTGACTATAGTATATTAAGGTCTTCCATTCTCAGGTGTTATAGCACACTGAGTTTGAAATTTTGTGTATTAGAAAACTGACCTTTTATCTAAGGGTGTCTGATTGAGATTTTGTATTGAAAGATTCTGAATGAGGACACTATTTTAAATGCATGATCACTTTGTGTCTGAACTTTATTGCAGGGGTGAAGAAGTTACAATCTTAATTTACTATGAGAAGACATTAATCACATAGGTAAAATTTCTAGACTCTACTACTAAAAATAATAGAACATATTTTTTCCTGTTTATAATTTAATGTGTAGTCACAATCATAAAATTCTCTTATGATATTAACAATATTGAAAGGAACATGTGACCATTCATTTTCTTTAGTTATGAAGCTTTGCAAGCAAAAGTGAAGGAAAAAAAGGCTTGGAAGTAAAGAGAAACATCCTTGTAAATTCATCAGTTCCACTCATCATGTTGCACATCCATGTGCACTTTTAATTTTCTTATGCATCGTAGCTTTCTTGCACATGAGGGTCTCTAAATAAGAGAACAAGCACCTCCCTCTGGGATACACTTCTGTCATTCCAGCACAGATTGTTGTCACATGAAATAATTTCATATAGTGAAATTCACAATGAAATTACAGATGAAATAAATTACTTCTTGTGTGTCACAGACATCAAGGTTAATTAAATAATTTCTGAATAAAAATAATTTTAACTTTTTTAAAGGTATATTCAATAATATACGAGGTTGTTTTTGTAATGTGCTCAGAAACAGAGTGGTTATTTTCGCTTACTTACTCCCAAAATGTTATAATTGCTTTACTTGCCATGCTTAAGTCATATTACTGAAATATACACCAGACAATCCTTTGCTTTCATATCAAGAGAGTTGATAACTAATATGAACATCAGTCTAGAGGAGTTTTGGTTGGTTTTGTTGGGGTGTTTTTTGCCTCATCACCTCTTTAAATACAAACACTAATTCCCTAGTATTTAATTTTCCTAACAGCCATACTATATGTTGTTTGGCTAGCTAGCAATTCCCATCTCTTTTAGGCAGCTAAATCATTAGCTTTGACTGGTATCTCTCACTGATACAAGCTTAAAAGCACCCTGTGGCTAATTTGGTTGCTAAATATGCATTTAGTGCTTGATTTTAGTCTCTCAAGTTTGAAAACTGTCATCTAAATGACTTTCCTAATCTGATCTTGTGATACCTGTTATCTTTCTGGCTTATTAGAATTAGACTAGGAAGGAAAAAAACTCTCAGATATTGCTATGTGATAAATACTGACCTGTCATGACTCTCTAATTGTTACTGGCAGCTATTTGTAAACCAGTGTCATAATTGAAACTAGATTCTGGGGAAGATTCCGGTGCCTTGAAAAATAATGAAAATTTCGCCCGTTTTTTATCTTGTGGATAGCAATAGCTCATTCTGACTCTCTGAAACAGAGTTTAAGACATAGCTATCTCCGTCAAAAAATAGCCAAGAACACACACTGCATCTTCATGCTCATTGTGATCTTGTGTGAAGCTGGGTTCTGATGGGCTGGCATGCAGAGCATGGACTAAATTTTTTACAATGTCATTAACAGCATCAGGAATGTCATCTTATTACTATGTTAGAGGAACTTGAAATTGTTTTAAGACCTATGACTTAAAGAGGTGATCATCATCCCCTCTCAGCTTGACTCTCACTGAATTATCTGTAACATTTTGAATCAAGCAAGATGGCAAAAATGCCTCAGCTGTGAAGTTACACATCACTGTGTAAAAAAGATGGAAATATTTCATTCATGCAAAATCCCATGTAAAACATTTCAGGATTGCAGTAGACCACAAAAGGTAAGTAATAAACTCTCATTCTTCCACTGAAATATTGCTATATGCAGTTTTTTACTAATAGTTTCTCACTAATATTTTTAATGGAAAGATATTTTTAAAAGCAAGCAGAACAAGACGATTTTTCAAAGTATTGCCAGTATGCTTCTGACTCCATCTTGCAGTAATTCAGTGTTCTAAATAATTCCAGTTGTATTTTTTGGAGCAAATTCCCACAGAGAACAATGGGATTGATTGTTTTGTTGACTGCAATTGTTTTATATGTGGGTTATTTCTCAAACCTCACTTTTGGGCAGGATAAGGAGTGGTTCAGAGAAGCCCCTCTAATGAATGGGTAACAGATGACTGTAAACCACAGGTATTAGACATTTTCAACATGAAACTTTTGTGACTCAAAATGTTAAAACAGAGACAGAAGAAAAACTGTGAACATATCCTAAAAGCTCAATGAATTAATTGTCTCAAATTAGGTAATTTGTGGCCAACCTCAGTTTGGATTTTTAACATATTTGGGACTGTGGGTGAGTTTGTAATGCACAAATAACCAAACAATCTCATACCAAATGTACTGTTTTGCAAAAGATATAATTGGCTGTGGGGCTTTTCAGTAGCACAGTCTTAGGATATACAATGATGATTGCAACGTTTTCAACTTTTTAACAATCGCTCCATGTAGCAAAAGGTACTTAGTGAAAAAATAAAAAATAATTTAAATAAGGAGAAACACACTGCAACAAAAGAATTTCTTTAAATATATTTTTCCCATTTACAGCTATGTTTAACTGATCCCTTTTGCTTGATTTTCATGCTGCATCTCCTGGCTGCTGTAACGATTCCTCACATACTAAAGTATTTAATTAATGTCATGCAGTTCACATGATCACAGAAGATCTAATCCAAATATAGTTCTAAGAAATAAGGTCTCTCCTCTAGCAAAGTCTTCTTCATGCAAAATAAAATATAAATCTTTAAAGTCATTGCTACTGATTGACAATTTTATTGAAAATCAAATCACGTAGCCAGATATCCCTGGGATGTTACTCACACTTTATTACTTTGTTGGCAACTTAAAATTAGCTAATAAACTAGTTTCTACTGTGAAATCTTAGTTCCCTGGGAAACATGTATATTTCTTTATTCTACAGTCAAAGGCAAAAGTATCTGAGATATTTGACCCATTCTGTTCTTGTGGGTAGAGGAGAGACAGCAGCTAGAATATCCACACAGTAAATTATGCTTTACCTGTCTTTCAGACCTCAAAAACCTCATGAGACAATCAATCCATAAAAATGTCATATCTTTTTAGCACATATGTATGTGCAAAATTACTTCTTTTTTATGCATTAAATTCAGTGAATATGAAATAATCACCTCAAAAATCAAGGTAAATTATTTTAGATATGTTGAAACACAATGTGCTACTTTACATTCTTTTCTTTCCTCTAAAGCACCAATTTTCATCAAATAAACAATGAACCAAAGAAACCTTTCTCAGTATCTAACATTTAAGATTTGTGTTAATCACAGAAAGCTCTCCTATGGTTCTTTGCATGGAAGAAAGTGCATCCTATCCCCTCCTAGGTGATTAATGAAGTGACTGAAATGTTCAAACATCTTAAGGAATTTGGACACCTCATCTCCAGTTATTTTAAGTCAACTGATACGTTCACAAAGGAACTTTCTGTTGCCTACATGGCCATAACTTACATGTTATACTTTCCATGTTTTCCTTGATATATTTTCCCTGTGAAAACAGAAAGATCCATACCTGGAGAAAACAGCAGGATTTGTGGTGCATTGTTTGAAAGGCTGCAGCACTGCAAGTGTCTCTTTTCTGCTTTTCTCTGTTGTTAGCTAATAATCGGTCACTGACAGTTTCTGTCCCAGTCTCCATTCATCCAGCTGCTATTCTCATGCCCACTTCCCCTGAACTCTGAAGTGTACTGTAGTATCTGCAGATGGGCTTGACTGTTTGTTCATCTAAAGAATTCCGCTATTATTCTTTACTGATTACTCTTTACAGAGTCACTTATTTTTGCAGATGTGGACTTTGTTTTTCATCTTCTGCATTCTCTTGCTGTTTCAGTCTGTCACTGGTGACTTCCTGGACTCATGGTGTTATGGCTGCTATTCTCTCAAGTGTACCTGTTTCTCCCATTCCAGAAGGACATATCACAGATAAGCTCCATTGATTAGAAGCCCACATGGGGTCATGAGTTCACTTTAGTAACACAGTTATGTCTTCCTTCATGCAATTTCAAAGTTTGTGCACAGAAAGGCTATGAAGGCTCTTTGCTCTGGTTGATGAATACCTGGTAGTATGACCAAGCAGCACTGAGAGCTGTGTGAACCATTTTGACTCACATATCAACATTTTTCATCCTGTTCTTGAGTGGTTTTTGAACATTAATATTAGAGCAGTTGCCAATGTTAGAACTTGAATTTCAAAGCAAATTAAAATTACCACGATAGTATCCTGTTGGATGTAATTTTGTTGAATTTTTTTCCCCTGGAATTAGAGAAGCTCACAACTTCCAGCGTAAGCTTGACTTATGAATCACAAGCCAAGCAATGTGATAGAAAATTCAGGTTTTGCTGTACATAGCCACTATTTCTCTGCTGCAGTTGCAGCCATTCTCTTTATGAGGCAACCATAGGCAGTGCAATGCCCTTGCCATCTGCACAGGGCTGAGTCTGCACAAGAAGTTGGGGGAAGAGAGCACCACAAGGAGCAATCCTGCAGGTCTCTGACTGGCAGCAGAACATGGCATTTGCATCATAGCCAGTTCTCAGCTGGTCACTGCAGGGATAAGGCATTTGGATGTCTGTCTGTCTGTCGCTACATCTGTGTTGCCCTGTGTGATTATATGTAGCGATAGCATCCTGATTCTTGTCCTCTTGTTTTTTCTTCTATTCCTCCCTTCCTTCTCTGCCCCTGTACCATACATCTCCACACAGCCATACAGACTCTTTTCTTATATGAGTATTAAATCATTACCTTAAAATTATTTCCCTTTGGAATTAATGTCAGTAATTCTTACAACCTGTGATTTACAATGAAATAGCTCTCTAACTCGTGAATCTTTAAACAAAAGAGATATCAATACTCTGTAGAGAAGGACTGCAGCAGCAGAAATAGAAGCTCCCCTTCCTAAATCTTAATTAAAAATTGTATTTGTACAACGCAAAGTATTATTTCAGTAGGCCTCTATTTATTCAGAATCTCTTTACACAGGTTTTCACAGCAAATTAATTTGTATAACACAGGAGGATTTTGTTACAATTGTGACTGGACTAATGTCATTTTGGATAATCTTCATAATGTCTAAAACTTCAATCTCTCCCTGAAGAACAAAAGCAGTAGGAAAAAAGAAACTTCCTTCCCCTGTGGCTTATGGAGCTATTGACACAGGTCATATTAAGCACTGCAAATAATTTATTTGATGAAATTAGCCCTTTCTGTTTAAGAGATCAGAAACAAAAACTTTCATGTCTATGGCCTTGTGTTTAGGACATTTTCCCAGAGGTAAGGACAGGATAAAAAGGTGGAAAGAGAGGTAGAAATGAGCACTGCACCATTTGGCAAATCATTTGACAGAGAATGTACTATAACCAGATGTTACAGTCTGGACCCGTTACATATCAAGTGCTTCACATAGTCTGCATTCACACTAGGAACTCATTTGATGGCTTAAGGAACACATTGTGTTCACTAATTAGGTAATGCAACCTTTACCAATTAATTCCACTTTCAGCTGAATTAAATAATTGCTGTCAAAAAGAGCTTGACCAGCACTAAGCTACCCTGCGTGTCAGGTCTGTAGGAATGTTTCAGCAGTTTTTTGGTTTATTAGTTGCAGATATCTGGCTGGAGGAAGTATCAATTTCATAGTCTGTCCTGCTTTGAGATTGAGGTTGGATTAGGATCCTCAGAAGGTTCCTTCCAGTCTGAATCGTCCTTTGATACCAGTGAGCTGGTAAAAGAATATTGCTTGATTAAAGTACCATAGAATATGTTAATAATATATTTTCATATAAAGATAAATATTTTTATTAACAGTTGCTATCATATACTAATGTTTTTCTGACTGTTCAGATATTTCACAGCATTCATTAAAAGTAATTAAGAAAATTAAATGCTTGATCAGAATATTTATTTGCCTTTAAATTTCCTTATCCATACTGAGAATTTGGAAGAGGCTTGAAACAAGGTCTAAAAATAATGAATTATATCAATCCTGTAGTTTTTTAAAGTTGTCTGTTAATTGCTTGAAGATATTAAATAGCTTGTTAAGATATTAAAAATTTTGGAGACTAGAAATAGCAATAACCCTCTGCACCCAAACACTGCAGTATCATTTATTTTTAAATAGATACAATTGAGGTCCTCATGAGAAGAGCTCTGCCTAATGGGAACTTCTCCGTTTCTCTCAGACTGGTGACTAAATAAGACATTTACCAAAAATTAGGTGTGTATCTTTAAGCATATTTTAGAAATTGTTTCAACATTAGCCTCTCCCACCTATCTATTATTGATTACTTGGTTTAAGAAATGTTTGTCTTTGAGAGGAAAGAGATACTGTAATTTTAGTAAGAGATTTCTGAAGCACTGCAGTTCTTTTCAAGCCCACAAAGCTGTTTTTCTTTTATCTTTTCTTTTTACTTTCCAATCTAAAAAAGATGTTTATCTTTCCTCATCTGGTTCATCTTTTTTGCAGTAGCTGTAGTGACTGGGCTGAAGTTAGAAGAATTTAGCTAACAGAGTTCAACAAATTTATGGTGTTAACAACAGGAAACCACCACACTAATCTGCAGATTGCCTGCCTTCACATACAGGGCTATTCATGAATTCATATGGCTGTTTTCCTGCATTTCAGAACTTCCATTGTTTTATATGGGAGCTTGGAGGCTGGTTTAATTAAAGTGATCTGAATAGAAGTACAGTATGCCAGATGTACATTATAAATATAGAGCCGGTTATGTAATGGTAAACCATCAGGAAATATATGGGAATGGTTTGTGATAACTCATTGTTAGCTAAATATAAATCCTAATTTATTTCACTGTTTTAAACTTGCCTTTTTTTTTCTTTCTTTCTTTTTTCTTTTTTTTTTAAACTAGCACAAATGAACTTTCTTTGTATCTTTACTTTTTCCTATTTTTACTACAGCTATCCCATGGGGAAAGTCTGCTTCAAATTAGTTCGTTCTGGTGAACAGGTAATATTCAGTCTGACTAAGAATTGTAACATTTGGATCCACAGAAATACTAAGACAAGGTTGTTACTTCTGCCCACAGCAGAGGTATTTTAAAGCCATGATTTAACTGCCATCTAACTGGCATAAAGACAGAGAGAAAATTCTTTCAAAATTTATATTCTTGGCATCTTCAAAGAATATAGCCTTTCCTCAAAATATCTACTTTTCATTATGTTGGACTGTTCAACTCTGTTGTTCCATGATTCAGCAATTCAGTATTGCCTCTCCTAATTTACCACTGTGGCCAGAGCTACAAAACATTTTCAGCATTCTCTTGACAGAAGATGCAAAAAATAGTGAGGTTCTCAGTCTTACCTGTTTTCATTATCCTCTTTTATTGTTGAAGCCCCATACACATTCCATTGAAGTTCCCTCTCACTTTCCCTTACTGAAATTCAGTGAAACGGGGTGTGTGGAAGCCCCACACCTTGCCTTTAGGGGAAAACTGCCTCTTCATCTCAGAGGCAAAAGGGGTCTTGTGCAGTCCTGGTTCAGGGCATGCAGCATCAACTTCCACCAGGGTTAAAAGGGGTTAAAGAACCAAGTGTTCTTATATTCTTCAACTACGTGCATACAAGCATACAAACAAAACTCAACCCAGAGAGACAGTTACCACATAAGCTGTGGCCAGAGATGTTTCACATATGACTTACTTTTTTATTTTGAAAGTCCAAGAGAAACTCATTAAATAGTCAATCATTTTCAGGGTTTGAACCATGCTAATTTCTACATTATTATACATTTTTCATTTCCTTTTAGACTATTTGTGCTATTTGCTTAGCACAAGGGCTTTAAATGTTGAAATAACTTTTTATAAGACACATCTTTTATCCAAAAGGAAATATTTCTGACAAGAAACATGGTCCTACATATTCGTGAAGTGCTTTTCCTATCTTTTGACTAATTAACAATTTCACCTGATAGGCATTTTCAAAGCTGAGTGGGCAGGAGGTGTAGAGCAGACAAATCCCACTGTCTGCTAATTAATTTCCCTCTTCTTAAGATCACTAACAGAAAAATCAATGGTCATCTAGCACATGTTCTTTATAACCTGCAGTGGCTTAGTATAATTTGTTGAAAGATTACCCAAATGCTATTCACTACGAGGAAAAGATATCAAAAAGTCACTTCATGCAGAAGAGTAAAAAATAAAACAAATATTTCTCCAAGTGTGGCATTTTCTTTCTGAAGAATTTACACTTCACAGCAATTATGCATCCTAGACTCCTGTGGAAAGGTCCCTAATTAAGTCCTCCCTTTCAATGAGTTCCTGTACTAGACAGAAAATCTCAGAGTGTGGAAATGAGACACAATTCCTTTAACTTCATCACCATGACTTGCCCTATGATTCTACTTGTTGTAGTGGGTAAAATTGAAATAAACCAAAGTAATATAACAGACCTGTCTTGTCCAAATTGTTTTGCTAAGTCCGCAAGAGGATGGGAAGGAACTGGAAATACGAACCAATGGGTGTGTTTGGGCAGTGATTTTCGACTTTCAGGTATCTGTCTGTATCATCACACATGTGGTGCTGTTGATTGCAAGAGATTTTGATGAAATAATACTTATAATTAATTAATTAATTTCTCTATTATGTATTAAAATTTTATTATTATCATTGTTACTGGTATTTTTATTGATAATAATTAACATAATTTTAAATAGTTTTTATTAGTTTTGGAAAACCATGTAGGACTTCTGAAATTAACCATAAAGTCTTATTTGCACATGGCCTTCTAATACTCTATATAGTCACATTTCCTAGAAACCTCAAAATATCTTTATGTCCTTTTTCACTTCTCTGAATCCTTTCAATTACAAGAAAATAATTGTCCCCATCCCATGGACATATTCTAAGAGATACAATTCAATTAACATTATTTTTTTTTATATATATTACATTAAAGACTTTAATAAGGCATCACAGTTCTTTTTGATGCCTCATGTGACAGAAAGGGGGAAAAAAAGCAGAATTTGGCGTTCAAAAAGATATAAATATGCTGTTGGGATAAATATATTTTCTGTCGTTACTCCAGGCAGCTGTGAGATGGGTTTGAGCAGCTCTGTCAAAAGAACTATGGCAGCCAAATTCTGCAGGTCTTGGCAAAGAGAGAATGATGATGAAGCCAGTCAGAGGACAGGCCATTTCAGCACATTTCTGCTGCACCCTGGAACCTCTGCCCATGCTGATATGAATCTTGCACCACCAGTTTTTCCCAGTTTGATCTAACTTGGAAAATCTGCAGGTAACACAGTGGTCTTCTTCCCACACTCCTGATTTTATTTAGGCAACTGGAACAGATTTAAGTACAGCCACTGCCAGAAGTTGCTGGGATGTCTCCATTGCAGTCACCAGCTCTGGGCTTGCAGTGATGTTTCAGAGCTCTCTGAGAAGTCACGGATGCATTGCAAACCCTCTGGCAGCCCTCAATGGTTTAGTCTTGCTTGCAAAGCTCAAAAAGCTTTGGTGCCTGGAACTCAGAGAATATGCAAGACATGAGAGAATAGGAACCTGATCGTGCTTATTAGGCAGGAGAAGCACATTGTGTTGTGTTGATATAGTTGCTATTATTTTGAATTTGGTATTAACGTGCAGCAACATATTGAAAACAAATCAGAGACTATAAGTGATCCTGGAACATGGGTGGTTCTCAGTAGGAGGCCTTCGGGTGCCTTATGGATAAGCATCTGCCCAGGCAGTCTGTGAAGGCAGCATCTGTCTCAAAACTGCTAAACTCGTTCATGTCTTAAATGGTTTATATAGCTTAAATATTCTGCTGTAGCACATTACTCTCTCATTTTCTTCTGGCTGGCAAGAAAGGAAGAGGAGAGGAGAGGAGAGGAGAG
>VWZN01001635.1:209254-250107 GCA_013396955.1 Regulus satrapa
ACAGCCTTGCAAATTTCAGCTCAAAAGAATTCTTTGTATTCCAACACAGGGACAAGCAGGGTCTATGACGAGGAATTCTCTCAAGGTCATTTATGGTCAGAGATGTTATTATGTATTTATAGAGATGTTATTATGAAATTATAGATATGTTATTATGTAATTATAGCACCTTTTCATGTCTTTTTAGCCAGTTGAAGAAATTCTCACTATTTCATATTCATGTATATCCTATTTATTCTTTCTTTCTTATTTGATGTTATTTATCATCTAGCCTTAGGGGAAAAAAAAAATAAAATTACTTAAACTGAAAAATTCCAATGAAGAATTTACTAAGTCGGAAGGGACACAGCCCAAGGCTTACTTGAACATTTACATGTTTGCTTTGGCTTGTAAGCCTTAGTTTGAAATACTCCTTTTTCCTTCCTGACCAACAAACTTGATGACATTCACTGTAACAGGGTAGCATTTTCACAAAGTCACTTTTGGATTATATCCATACTTTGTTTAAAAACAAAAAACAAAACAAAACAAAACAAAAAAAAACCCCCTACAAGCAGGGAGATGGTTATCATATAGCACCTTGAACAAATTAAATTAAAAGCATAGAAAACACAGAGAAAACTTGTGTTAGAGGCTCTGATCTATGTCTGTGTGAAAAGACAGAAGTTATGGAGATGAAAAAATTGCTACACATTTTCTTGCTTTATTTTTTACAGTTTTGCATTGTCTAGTTAATAATAATATTGGATTTTCTTTCTGTCTCCTCCCTGCCTGCACTCCCTCCTCCCTTTCATCGCCTTCAACTATATTCAGGCTGCCTGATCAAAACAAATTACAGGACAGCCTTATAAATTAGTTACAGTAGACTAATGTCTAATGGTGACATGTCTGTTTTGCCATGGTGATGCTCATCCTCCAGAGGTAATGTCACCTAGGTTGTCAGACAAGCAACAGCATTTTCATAAATAATCCATGTGATGCTAATACAGGATGATTTGTGATGCCTTATAAAAAGTTTGGTTGGGTTTGATTGAGTTTCCCTCAAGATACTGTGTACTTAACATTATGACCTGATCTGACTTGGTTGATTCTAATTTCTGAAAAGGCTACTCTAAAATCCTGGTGTGTAACATGAAGACACTATGTTACCCAAGCACACCTACTTTGGTAATTCACACAAGACTGCAATATTTTGCATGAATCTCTGATTATATCAAAAATTCACAAGTGCATTAAAGTACCTATAGAGCTAAAAAAATCTGGCTGACATTTTTCAAGCATGAATTGATTGGGTAAGGAGGGAAAACAAAGGGAGTTGAATCTCTTCCCCATGATTACCATGGCCTCATGCAATTTGCATGCTTCAGTACACATGACACTGACCTGTCATTCAGCTGCACGGCCCTCTCACAGCCCTCCTGCCCTACCTGATCACGGTGGATCTGGACCAAATTTCTCCTTTCAAAAATGCAGAAGTCCATGCTGGCACTAAACAGCAGCTAAAACTACAGAGGGAAAATACTTTGTGATTAATATAATGAGGCTATATAACTTATACATAGAATATCACCTCATTTTCAACTAATAATGGCAAAAAGGCTAACACATGGTTAAAATATAAATGAGTCTCTAACTGGTTTACAAATATGAGCCAGATGCTCATTATCATAATGGAAAAATCTCTGCATGTTCCCCTATTGATACACTGAGATAGAGACTACCTTCACATATCCCAGTGCAACTAGTTTTAATTTTACTAGTTGATTGGCTACTGCTGGTTAAGGACATCCTGGCCTCTTCATATATTCTGTGGTTACTTCTCTACTTTTTTTAATATAACATGTTTTGCCAATGTCTTGACATGTTTCCCAGGAAATTACAGTGGCTTCACTGTTGTCACACAAAGTTTTCCAGTCCTGTGGAAAAAAATATGTGGTTCTTACCTTTAAAAAGAGCTTTAATTATCTTCAGCACTTTTCAAGATATGATGGATGTATGATATGGTTGAATATTTAGCACTGATGTAACGGAATAAACTAGGTCCTTAAAAGCCACCTCATGCTTTCTTGAGAGACAGACTGTATATGTGCATGGAAATGAGAAGGTTCAGGCAAAAACTGAAAGAAAAAATGCAGAGGAAGAGAGAGGACAGAGAGCAAAGTGCTCGGCTTAGGAGGAAGAATTTAGTATAGACCATCTTTACAAAAAGATGAAAACTAGGAATGCCTTCTCAAATTTCTTATATTCTCTTTGTTTTCTGCAATGTAGCTTATGATACAAACACTCTAATAATCATCTATAGAAATCAAAGACCTTATTGAAAAACGTGAGAACTCCAGCACATATTGCATCCCCCTCACACTCTGATCAAAGCAACAATAAAATGCCAGAATAAGACAACTCAATAATGAGACTAAGTCATAGAATGACATTCAAGGATGCAAGGTTCAGCTCAATTCTACTAAGAACAGAAAAGGAGTTTTAATATTGTTGCAATTTGATCTCTTGGACTTGCAGCTTTCTGAGTTGCAACATGCACGTCATGGTGTTTCAGTTGAACAATTGCAATTGCTCCCCTTAAACCCTTATATTCCACAGCAACCTCACAGTTGAGCATCTGACTGCATACCTGGAGAAATGCAGAGTCTCTTCAATAAAGTGTTGATGAAATTTATTCTCTGGAAGAGTCAGTGCTTTTAAGAGTTCACAGTTTTTCTCCCAGATGTTCCCCTCAAGGGCTTTGTGGAAACAAATGAAGCCATTTTGTTAAGTAAAGAGGACTCCGGTTTTCAAAATCTTACTCTATCATGCCTTCCTTCTGACATTACTGAGATTCTACAAGAACATTTCATGTCATAAATCAATTTGCATATTGACTCCTGTGAATCTCTGTTCTTCCCCAAACCTGAAGGGTCACTTCACTAGGAAAGGTCCACCTCCACATCAAGATTATTAGCCTACTTTACATCTGGTGAGTTAACCAGAAGGATGAATGTGGAACTGTGAAGCAGCCTGTGCCTCCAGTCATTAGTGCATATCTTGGAATTTAAGTCAGGACATTAGTTTACAGACATAGTGAGAGAGGAATACAAATTACCCAGGCTGTGTTCCCACATATCAAGCATCCTCTCTTTCACTGCAGTACAGAGGGGTTTCTCTAAAACAACTTTCCTTGGCTTAAGCAACATCTTATACTGCCCCAGCTTATTCATGTAAAGCCATTTACTCTTCTCAAAGGACACACTGACACATCAGAAAAAACAGCTGCTATTTTTTTTTCTTAGTCCTTTCTGGGTAACAAGTCACACAGGGTCTAGATCTTTTACTTACTGGGATGATTTACAGCTGTAGACCCCTGCTCCTTCGAGGGATTTGAGACACCTTTAGAAGCGTCTGTGATTGATTTTTCATTTACTGAGCATTCACAATAATGACTTTTCTCTTGACCTCATAATGCGGTACAGGCTGTAAACAACTTTTCCAAACATCATTTCCAGCTGGATATTTGTGGTTTAAGACATTTCAGCAAGCACACTGCCATAGTCCTTTATTCATAAGAGTTTTATTAAAATGAAGATTTTCTGAAATCAAAATTCTAGTTTAAATTGCTTGAAGAGAAACTTTATGTGCTAATTAAACACATCTTTAACACCAGATGTGCCCTCCCTGTTCCAGTAGGGATATTTAACTATAATAAAAGAAAGCAATAGTCCCATAAATGTCCCAGCCTATGATGCTTCTAGGTATCCTCTTTTAGGAAAGTAGTCATTACAATGTCAAGCAAGCTAAAAGGTTCCCTTCCCACATATGGTGTCAGTGTCCTGAGGCCTTCCCCCATCCTGACTTATGCTCAAGTTTTTCCTGGCAGCTATATACTGCTCTGAATAAGGGGCTTGAAGATGAAAGCAAGAAATCACTATTCTAAAGAGTAAAAAATGTATATCAACATCTGTATCTGAGCAACATAAGCAGCAGAGATCTGCAAAGCAGCCAGTAAGCCAAAGGGCCCTGTTAGCTGCTGCTTCCTAGTCAATGATCATTGACTATGAATTTTCTCTGTTTTCCCAGTCTTAATTTTTTTAAAGAAAAGTCAGGTGTTAACCATGTTCTCAAAAAAAACTGTTCTCCTGCCCCTCATTAGCACCTCTTAATGAGACGCATATTCACATGTCCCAATATTAGATTTACCTTGCCAATTTCATCAGGGCCCTGTTTTTCCATGACATAACTTGAATTTTTACCCTATGAACAGTAAAACAGTGCTATTTTCTTTTTCTTTTTCTTTTTCTTTTTCTTTTTCTTTTTCTTTTTCTTTTTCTTTTTCTTTTTCTTTTTCTTTTTCTTTTTCTTTTTCTTTTTCTTTAATAAGATTTAAAAGAGTCTGTGCCAATTAATATAGTACACTAAAAAGAATCAAAGTTATATCTTTCAGCATGCCATTCATATAGCATATATGCCAACTGTTGCAGATCTTCTTCTGTACTTGGATATACTCTGGATGGGATGCTGCTTTCTGAGAGTTGTTGGTGGTTTTTTCAGACTTTCTCAGTCTGGATTGAATACAAAGGCCCAAGGCACTCAAATTATCCAAGTATTTCATGTCTTTGGTGGAAACACAGTATGGAATTAAGGTATAGTTTACTCAGGAAGAGAATCCTGGCTCTGTTTCACAGGAAAGTCTGTTTCAGTAAATTTTATTTCAGATGCCAAGATTTGCTGTGTACAATATGGCAGCTGATCTGCAGGAAGGGATGGAAAGTAAAGATGATCCAGCAAAGCAAATTTTTTGTTTCAAAACGGTTTGGTTTTGGGAGGGATATAAAGAGTGTCAGATCGGTTCTTTAGCAGATTAATGCTTCGGAAAAAAAAAATAGCTAACATTTCTGAGCACTCCCATTCAGATTTCACTATGTGAGACCATTCATTTCTGAATTTTATTGACATTTTAGGTATGGAGATAGCGGACAGAATGTTTTTTGACTTCAGAAGTGCAACCCCTGTATATCAGAAAGCCCAGATTTTCATTACACTTTTCTGAGAGGTGCTAGAAATTGTTACATTTTTTTAAATATTTTCCTTACATTTCTGTTTTGAAGTCTGTAAGATGATTTCAGTGAGACAATTTCAGTGGTTAGTCACCTCTCAATATTAATGTGGAATCTCCAGGAATATCTTAAGTGTGAAGGTAAATAAGATCCTATATTATTCTACAAAATAAAATGTTGACAACAAAAGCCAATATTAAAAAATCTCAATATTTTTTAAAACATTTTTTCCTAAATATAAATATGCTTTCACATTAATATCCAGGGGGAAAAGAAAAGTATATTTTTTGAAACTATCAAGCTATACTACATCTTTTTGTAAGAAATCAGAACTGAAGGTACATCCTACACTTATTATTTACTTCCTGAGAGAAATAAAGCTCACACAGATTTGAAAATAGTTTGATAAAGATAAGGATAATAAATATTAGCACTTTTTAACAGATTTTTTAGCAAATCAAATTGCATGCCTTATATGTGGGATATGACTGGATAAAATTGCTCCAAGCTTCAGTATTACTGTCATTTGAAAAAGCAAACAATAGGAAGTTGTTTCAATGATGCAACCATACCTTCGATATTCATGAGTGAAGATAAGTACAGGACATTCCTAATCCTTCAGTGAAAAATACAATATCACAGCCTCCCTCCCTGTTTCTGTTCATCTCTTCACAAACACAGACAGCTACTCCACCACTAAAAGAAGTACAGTCAATTGTCTTGTTATGCTCCTTTTGCATTACAGATGCATTAGAGCTCTGCTTAGGTTTCATAATTGAGTTATAGCAATCATCCACATATTAGATTCTAGGCTGAGCTTAGGCAAGACTAAATAATAGATTGAAAAATGCAATTATTGCTTACCTATAGAATTCCTTTGCTTGGGAGGTAAAGCATATCTATCAGAAAAGTTGTTTTTTTTTTTTTTTTCCTCAGGCCTATTCAATAAATAAACGTTACACCAGGATTCTTACACAGAGTATCTTTGAAATGGGTTTTGTATTGATTTTTATAACTACCCTGTTAGATGACGTTATCCCTTAGTGTGTCATGTTTAGATGGGTCCGCCCGGAGCAGGTCACTGAGGTGATAACTGTCATTTGGAGGGACAGAAAAGCAATCATAGCTTTTTCATTACTTACTGTTTTCCCCTGCAAGTGTAGGATCATTTGACATATTATGGTTTCTGTGATTTAAGCTGCATTCTGAAATTAAGTGCTAGCATATCAAGCTGTGGGTTTAGAAAAATAAACTTCATGTCAAAGGAACCATATGCCCTGTAGGTCATAACAAAGATCCAGGAGAAGTGACAGTCCTCAACATTTAGGAAAAACCAAAACAAACCTCAAACACACACCCTCCAAAAAATCCCTCTGAAAATAAACATGTTTTTATAAGAGGCAAAAGGATCCAAAATTATTAAAGTAACTTCAGACTGCACTTCCCATCTAAATGAACAATTGAAAAACTATTTACAACCTCAATCTCTTAATTTTCTATGCTGAAACAAAAATATTGTCAAAATATCACCAAATTTTTAATGCACTTATTATATCGGAAATAAATCACCAAAAACTATTTTTCATCAGCCTTCAAAACATTCAAAACACTTCTCTCAAAAGTGAGCAAGTTTCTAAGGAAAGTTGCATATCCATCCAAACTCATTCTAGACCAAATCTATATTAATGCATGGTTGACAACAGAAAATATAGAATGTCAGAGTCACTAAAATATTTTGATATAAAAAGAGGAAATTTTTACATTTTAACTAAGCTTTTGCTTTTTTTGTTTTGTTGGGTTTTTTTTTTTGTTGTTTGTTTGTTTATTAATCAAATACCAAGTTAAAACAAAAAGTTATTTAACAAATAACCTAGTCTTCTGTCTCCATTAATTTTTTATATGTACACTGGGTTTTGTTGTATTTTTAAAAAAGGCAAAATATTAAAGTAGCCCTTCCCCTGTTAATATTGAACACTTACTGTGTGAGAACTATTCATGTACTTAAGGGATCAGCCTTTAAAAAGTCACTTTTGGGGTTTTCTTCATTTATTCATCTTTATTTTTGATCAAAATCATATTTCATTCACAAATCAGTTCATGCTTCCCCTACATTAAACTTATTTTTTACATCTCTGTCTGTAAGCCTCTGGAAGCTCCTATATCACTATAAAATGTCAGTATAGCACTGCTCATCCGTTATACTGTCATTGGATAGAACGCAAAAACTAACCTGGAAGTGAGGTCTGGCAAGTGGTATGTTAATACGGTATAGAACCACAAAGATCATCACTGGGTGGGAGGACTTCTCCCATGAAGACAGGCTAAAAGAGTTGGAGTTGTTCATCCTGGAGAAGGGAAGTCTATGGGAGACCTCCCTGCTGCTGCCAGTACTAGAACTTCAGATTTAGTGGGTGGCTTCCCTGACCATGTTGAGCAATGTAGAACCAGACAATCTTTATGGTCCCTTCCAATCTGAGCCACTCTATGATACCTTGAAAATATCCTAAATAAGTGCCAGGTCACAGAACTTGCTCTCCCTTGTCTTCTTTCCCACTCTTTAAACGCTGTGGACGTGCAAGGTTTTGCCAGGTGTAGGAACAGTTTCAAGGCCATTAGCATAGCCAGGTAGTTCAGATAGGCTCTAAAAGGCAGAATGTCTTGGTCCCAATATCTTGAGGCTGAGGAATCCTAGCCACCTCACACTGCAGAGGTTTTAACCATGAGGTTTTGTGCCCTACTGTATAATCAAGGAGAAAGTCTAATCTATTTCTCCAGAAGAAAGATTAGCATTCTTTTCTATGATTCCAGAGTCAATAGGTTTCCCAGAGTCTGGAAAAAGACAGGCACATGCTCAAGCATGTCTGTCCATGCTAGTTCTCAGCAGCTCCTTCCTTAGAAGTCAATCTGGATTTTGTGCTGGAAAGCTTAAACCAAGATTAGTAAAATAAGACACCATTCCCCTACCCCTTCACTTTCAACAAAGATAAGTAACTAACAAAATAGCTTTCTTGGGATTTTTCTTGTTGTTATTTTGTTTGTTTGGCCTTTTGGGTTTTTTTTGTTTGTTTGCTTGTTTTTAATAGGCAACCATTATATTATTATTTATTGAAATAAAAATATGGACATTATATTTCCAAATCATAAATATATATATTTATATATAAACATATATAGTACTGTTAAAGTTCATTGATCTTAAAATGCTCCACAACAGAGTTGCAATATTGGAACTAAAATTAAAGCTTTTAACTGATGCTGGTTTATGTTACATATATGACTCTTTTAAGTAATATTACTTTTAGGTAACTATCTCAGATCCTTAAGAAAAAACTGACTATAAATTACATCAATTATTTTTAGAATGTGCTCAGAAATTCTCTGTTTACTTGGCCATAAAAATAAAAGGTGATCAAGTTACATACTTCTCTTTTTTTCAGATATTTGAATTATGGTTTAATATTAGCACTATTTAAAAAAAAAAACAAAAAAAAAACTACAATATACAAAAGCGAAAATGCATGTGGTGTGAATTGAAAAAAAAAAACCAAAACCATTTGGCATATCCCAAAACCAAACATATTACAAAATAAATTGGTGGGATTATTTCCAGTGAATAAATCTGGTCAGTGTATTCAGTAATTCTATCACTCATAATAAAAATCTGATCAGATTAATCGATGGCAGAGGGGTTGGTTGATTAAAGATAATGGTGAGAATATGCTGTTTATTCAGAGATCACATGGCATCATGAGTGTATTCAAAAAACATGCATTTTAATATACCTTTAATACATTCAGTATTCAGCCAGAGGCATATTTTGAGAGAATTCAAAACCAGGTTTCTGATGGAATGCTAGTCACCATCTTATTAATTATGAATTTTTTTCTTATTCATAAGACCATCTTAAATTTTACTATATAGGAGTTAAAAGAACCTTTGTATTTTTCTTTATTTCATATTTTCATATTTTCAGGAAATTATACCTCTGGAAGATTTTCAAAACCAGTAGTTTTCATTTGGTGTTTTTTTAACTGGTTTTCATATGCAAAGTTTTCTGGTTTCTGGATATCATAAAATTCAAATTGCAGGTACACATTTTTCCCTCGGAAAAAAATTCAGTCATCATAACACTGATCACTGCAGTCATTCCCTGAGATTCTAGAACAGTTTAAGAATCTAAGTTTTTCAAATTATTCAAATTACTCTCACTAGAAATATCCACTTGTAATTATGAGGATTAATAAAAGTTGTACAGTGTTCTTTCCAAACATTAATATGCTTCCTCCGAAGGGGAACTAAGAAAGTATTGTGAAGCAAACTTTATTGTCCCTACAGAAAGATGTAACTGTGGGTTAACTGTCAAGGAAATATGACAATACTATCATTTTTTCACTGACATTATATTTTGAAAACACAGAATATTAAATCAGGATACTATCAGTTATTCTTCCTTCCTTAAATTCAAGCCACAAAAGGTAGTGAAAGTTGAGTGAAATTGACATTTTTTAACTTCTCAAAGCTCTTTCATAATAAAAAATTAGTTGAGGGGTTTTTTATTATTTTATTAAGAATACTTTCTTTTCTCCCTTACTGGGTCACAGACTTGCCAAATTACTTTACATTGTATCATCTTAAATATGCATTATTGCCTATCATGTCAACTTTCAGAGATATAATCCCAAAAATGTATTTAGGTTGTTTAAAATCCACACATATAATTCTGATAGAGAAACACTACAAGAATCTATTGTAAAAAAAATCCATTCAACCACAATATATTTATAACTTGTCACAGACTATTAATATGCATCATCCCAACAAAGACTCTCTTTGTTCCAAACTGAAAGTGGAAGAACTGAGTGAAGCTGGGAGGATTCTTGATCCACAGGCTTCTGTTGTTCATTCTTAAGCCAGTACGGCTTCTTTTTCATGGATATACTTATTTACTTTGTCTTCTTTCAGGAGTGTAAAAGGAGTTTAAAGTAGCTTTAGCTGGGCTGCAAGATTGGGTTAATAAGATTAAAGCAAATCTTTTCAATTCTTCACTCATCTTGCCTTGAGTTTGACTATGTGGTCTGAGGAAGCCTTTGAGCTTCAACTGAAACAGCTTTCACATTTCTCAAGATGCAAACTTCTTAATTAACCCCAATCTTCATTGATAAAAGCCAACTTCTACAGAGCCATTTTATATTTGCCATAAAATTGTTGCTGCTAGTTGGTAGATCTGTTCTGTCTTTGTGACATAGACAAGTGACCAGATGACCCCAGTAAGCCCAAGAATTTTCAACGAAGTGGCCAGATAGTGAGGAAGCTTCAGCACAATGTTCTAACATGTGATTTCTAGGCTAAGGTGGCACTACACTTCTGGGAGCTTGGATCATAGTTTAGGTCAATCATTTCTCCTTCCTCACACCCACACAATGTCTGGTTTATGATCTAATTTACCCCAGTGTTAAGCATGTCACACGCCTTTCCCATTCCCTGTCAGAAAACACTCTAATTTTTTAACAAAATTAATGTAAGCTAACATTTTTGGAGAAAAGTCAAATATTTCACAGAAATTATGTACATCCTGTATACCCAATATTGTTCAGCAGAAAAACATACCAAAAAAATCTGAGGGGAAAAAAAAAAGAAGAATAGAGTCATCATTATTTTTCTAAAATTTCTCTTTGACGACAATACAGTGACATAGCATTTCTGTAAGACCTTCTATTAAAACAGCATTTAATTTACTCTCTCTAACCCAGACTATAATTTCTACAGATTAATTTGGTTCAATACATTACTTTCATAGTAAAAATGTTACATTTTAGAAAAAGAAAAAAAAAAGGCATTTTCTAGAAGTAAACAAGATTCAGTGCACTTGTTAGAATAGGATGAAATACAGTTGCTGAGAATTCAAGAGCAGTGATTCCAAACAATCTATATTTAGTTTATGTTAGTTTTGTCAGTATTTGTGATTTATAATGCCAATTCCTAAAAAGTGTAACTGTCTGCCAGCAGGATACCAAATCTTTTTAAGGGCTGCAGTGGAGAGGTCTATCTGGGGGACTCCATACCTGACACTAAACCTGATTAAGCCTTTAGAAACTGTTAATAAAGTATAGAAACAATGGGTCCAAGGAAACATGTGATTCAGTGGAGAAAAAAAAATTCAGTACTCATAGAGAAGCAATGTGCCTACAGTTTTTTAACTGTGAGCGTGATCTGGTCGAAATACTATACTTTGATTTTTCCAAAGGTATCTGCCACATCACTTGTGGGAGGCTCTAAAAGAAATTAACATTTTAATTAACTACCTAATTTAATTTAATACCTATTTGTATATTATGGAACAAAAAAGAAGGATAAATTGTGATTCTGGAGAGGTAGGTCAATAATGCAGGCTGGTAGGTATCTGCATTAGCATCAGCAGTGTCCAAAATACTAAGTTGCTCAAGGTTTTCAAGTTGGAATGCCTAGGTATGTGAAAATGCCTAGAAAAAATGTTGACCATTATTTAGGAGAAAATAAACTGTTATTTCAGGTGATATTCTGTTTCCACAGAAGGTAAAAAGCACTGGAAGAGGGAGTGAGGAGGATCTGTGGGACAGTTTCTCTACAAAGAACAGTTAAAGAGATAATAACTACTATGTGGAAGAAAGATATCAGTCTATAAATATGAAAAAGTGATATAAAATCAGAAGTGGCCTGGATGAATCAAAATATTGCATTTAAAGGAGTGACACTGTATCACTTAATGAACACAAAAAGCAGAAGCAAAAATTCATGGATATGTTCACAGAAAAAAAATTTCAAAGGCACTGTCCTTGACTCACCAAGTCCACAACTTGGACTCTCACAACTAGGAGAGTGCACAGAGGAAATTATCACTGCTTCCCTATACATCTGCTGCTAGTCACAAATGAAGAAAAGAAACCGGGATAAGATGGACTCCTTCATCTGATCCATCATGGCAGCACTAATGTTTTTATTCAGGAGCCCCTGGCATTAGAGAGGCGAAACAATGTCAATTAGCTGATTAGCAGTATCTTGCAACAGGGAAAAGCAGATGCTCTTAAACCAAATTGCTTTATTTGGAATGCATACAGGACTGCAGCAGAAGTTCCCACAGAGATCTTGCAGACTGGCCAACTGCAGTCTTCTCAGCACAGCTCCATGTCCATCCTGGGGGGAGTGAGGTGGGAGGGAAGGCTATTGCATACCATTTTGATGTACCCATCCAAGCTCACTGTAGGAACACCTATTTTAAAAGCAAACCAACCATACAATCCTGGTATTAGTTGTTTTTTTTCTTTTGAGCTGCTGACACTAAACCCACAAGCTTTTTGAGACCAAGGCTGTCTGAAAATGTATACATGTGAAACAGACAAATGTCAGTGTCCACCCCTATTACTTTACTGGGTTTGATTATGTCTGTCCTTCATCTATGGTCCTTGTAATTATAAAAATGTTTTGACCCTACAGAAAGAGCCTCTATTAGAATCAGAATTGATACAGATCTCTTTATCAGTTGTCAAGAACTAAAAGGAGACAGAAGGAACCTAATAACTTTAAAAAACTTTTTAATATATTTGGATCTCCAGGGTTAGTGCTTTGAAATCATAAGTTTTCACCCACTTCAAGGAATCATCAGAGATCAAAAACAGTCTTTGGAGTGGTTTGTACTCTAATACTTTTGGATTTCTCTTGAGTGCAACTCAGGTCTGAATTTCTTTGATTTAAGGGTAGCTATTTTATCACCATTATATTTTATTAGCATTAAATGGCACGTCCACTTTAAAATGTAATCAAAATTTTTCCTTGTGTGGTAATATAGGGTCTGGTTATAGGACTTTAAGAGCCAGTGTTTGTAATTCACAGAGCACTTTGAGATTTGCAAAGAGGGTCTCATAATTCAGTTTAAAGAAGAATAATGGAAGGCAATGGAATTAAATTATTAACCTTATATGTACACTCAATTTTGTTTCAACTGACTTTTCATCATGAGGACTTTTCTTGACATATCAATATTAAGGTCTAAAAAAGAGGGAGGCTTTTTTGGCTGTTGTGAGAGAATGAGATTATTAAAAGGAAATTAGTCACCAGGATAAAAAACTTCAGCCAGGAACTGAGTAGTTCTACAGGCAAAAACACACAGTACTCACAAGGATTGTGAAAAATAGAGAACTCTAATCATCTGCATCTTGTTGCATTTAGCCATAATCAACTTAAAAGGGAAGTGAGGCATATTTTGTGGGGGTTATATAAACCACACTTTTTTTGTGAAGATTATGTTTCAAAGCTGAACACAATGTCTACTGAACCTTTTTATCTCTGCCCAGTTTTGCAAAGGTCTCCACGAATCTACACCACAATCATGAGTCACAAAACCAACACAAAGAAACCTGTATCTCAGAGACATTGTCACCTCATGGACAGATCAAAAGAGAACTAAAGCTGAAAAAGTTGACTATAGGTAAATTTATCAGCCTATGTGTAAAATGTTAGTCCTGGAACATGTGACTCTTCAGGAACATCTTCAGAGAAGAGAAAAATTTCTTGTTTATTACTCTGTTAGCTCTGTTCTTCTTTATAAGTGAAAACAGTACTATGTTTTGGTATTAGAAGAACACAGTACTATACATAAAATATACAATTTGGAGTGTTTTGTTCAGAAATAAATCTGAAATCTGTTAAGGTAAAATAGTTCTGGTAAATTAATATATTTCAGATGTCAAATACAGTTTGTGAATTCTTTATGAGCCAAAATGGGGAACCTCTTCCACCCACCAATATTAGGCTATTATAGTTTAGGATAAGCTTTTGCCCTCTCAATAATAAATTTGTACTGATGACATATTCTATCTTATTAATTAAAATCTCTGTCATTCACTCCATTGAGACTGGCTTTCTCTAAATTCACAAAAATAGGAGCTACTGGTTTGCTGTACAACTTATAGCTATATACTTGCCTGTGTTTATTTCTAACTTTAGCAAATATTTTAATTTATTATCCACTTTTATGCATTACACATTAATTATATATTAATTTTATTCTAATCAGTGTATTCACCTTATTTCAATGTTTCTGTATTTCTATATTTCAGTTTCTTTTCATCATATATTTGACTTGAAAAAACACTGGATTTTTTATTCTTTGCCTTAAATGGTTTCACAGAAATGACACAAATTGACCATAAAAATTGTGCACTACATCTAGGTAATGGTTGCAGAGTCTTTCTATTGTCTCCCAAAGGAGAGCTGCCATTCCAGAAGGCCAGGTATGCTGGAGATGACATTCAGGAGCATCTCTAGGAGAGAGAATCAGTATTCTCTTTAGGAGACAGCTACCAGTTACCAGTCTCTGTTCAGAACCACTGACCATAATCTCCAGCTGTCTGCTCACTTGTTTTCAGATTTAATATAGCTCACAAGTTTTTCTGTTTTCCCAAACAAATTATTCTACAAAGACATTCAGGGTACCAGGAATGCCAAGATATGTATGCAAATTTGGATAGTTTGAAATATCACCTAGTTCAGTAAAACAGAGCACAAAGGAGAGGCCAGCAAAATTTCTCATAGCATGACAGTCTTAGCTGTTGTGGTGATGTGCCACAGAGCATGTGTCACACTGGAGGAGCTGGGGCTCCCCTCAGTCCTGACAGTGGTGGAGAAGGACCTGAGGACTTCATCAACTCCATGGGGCAACAATTGGTCCTATGAGTCAAACATGGGTCCATGGCTGTAGAAGAAAAGAAGAAAAAAAGTTACAGGAGAGAACTCATCAAATTGTGCAAGTTCCTGTGGGAAAGAAGCCAAAACTCATCAAACTGTGCAAGTTCCTGAGGAAAAGAAGCCAATAAGACAGAGCCAGACCCTTTTCGGTTGCACCTAGTACAAGACCAGAAGCAATGGACTCATACCAAAAGACAGGAAGTGTCATCTGTTAATGAGGAAGAACTTTTTACTCTTAGGGTAAACAAGCACTGAGACTGTAATTTGTCATTACATTTTCCAATATGACTGCTTGGTAATTTGAAGCCACTGATGTATTTACAATGCATATTTTGGATAAAAGACATTTTCCTTGCATGTTTTTTCACTGTAATGAGGTATTAGTTTAAAAGGCTCAGAAGAGTTCACTGAGTCCTACACTTCACCAGCTTAGAAATATGTAGAAAAGTTTCTAGGATATGATCAAAAAATGGGGCCAGCACAACAAGTTTCCCATAGCTGTTTTTCAGTTCTGCTAGGAAGACTGGAAAGCTGCTGTCAAGCTCCCTTTTATTTGATGTAGGATACCAGTTTCAAGAAATATGCTGATTTTTACAACTAAATTATATTACAACCATATTTAATGAAAAAGCAGGTCTCTACTGATGTTTCTAAAGCTTTTCTATTGCATAAAGAATCAGCAGTGACTCACATTGTTATCTGTAATAGAGTTTATGAACTGTAACACATAAATAAGTTAATCATATCTCTGTTGCCTCAATAATATGAATTAATCAGGTGTTGAACAGATTGTGGAAATGAATTTATTTTACTGAAATCACATTATATGTTTGCATTGAAAAGAGTGGAAATCTACTTTTGAAGCCAAAAGAAATTTAAAATTTAATAAAATTTGCATTGTAGCTTCATAGAATTGTTGGGATTAGAAGAGACTGTAAGACCCTCTGATTCCAATTTCCCTGCCATGAGCAGGGACACCTTGCACTACAGCAGGCTGCTTAAAGCCCCGTCCAACCTGATCTTGAACACTTCCAGGGATGAGGCATTCGCAACTTCTCTGGGCAACCTGTTCCAGTGCATCTTTACCATCTGAATAAAGAATTTCTTCCTAATATTTACTCTAAACCTGCCATTATAACTTGTCCTAACATTTCATTCCCTTGTAAATACACCCTCTCTAGTTTTCTTGTAGGCCCCTTTTAGGTACTTCAGGGCTCTTGTGCAGTCTCTCCAGAGACTTTTTTTCTCCAGGCTGAACAGCACCAACTCTCTCGTCTGTCTTCACAGGAGAGGTGCTCTATCTCTGATCATCTTCCTGGTCCTCCTCTGGTCTTGCTCCAACAGGTTCCTGTCCTGGAGCACCAGAACCTAATGCAGTGCTCCAGGTAGGGTCTCATGAGAAGAGAGCAGAAGAGGACAGTCAAGGGCAGTGTGCCCTTGCCCTGCTGGACACACTGATTTTAGTGCAGCTCAGATTATGGTTGGCTTTCTGGGCTACAAGCACACACTGCCAAGTCATGTTGAGCACAAATGCCCTCAAGTCCTTCTCCCCAGGGTTGTTCTCAATCCATTCTCCACCCAGCCTCTATCTGTGCTTGGGATTGCCCTAGCCCAGGTGCAGAACCTTGCTCTTGAACCTCATTGAACTTCATGAGGTTTAAACCCACCTTTCAAGCCTGTCAAGACCCCTCTGGATGGCAACCCTTCCTTCCAGTGTATCAACCGCACCGTACAGCTTGGTGACAGGGACAAACTTGCTGAGGGCGCACTGAAGACCACTGTCCATGCCACTGACAAAGATGTTAAACCATACTTCTCTCCAAGCTGACCCCTGAGGAAAGCCACTTGTCACTGGTCTTCACTTGGACATGAAGCCATTGCCTTGCAAAACTGCAAGTATGATGGTGCAGCTATTTCTTTATTCTCCAAGCGGTTCACCCATCAAATCCACATCTCGAGTTTAGATAAAAGGTTGTGTGGGACACTGTCAAATGCTTTGCTCGAGTCCAGGTAGACTACAGCAGTCAGTTTTCCCTTAACCGCCAACACCATAAGCACATCATAGAAGGCCACCAGATTTGTCTCAGTGTATTTTCCCAAATATATTTGTCATTCCCTCTGTAACTCTACCATGATTCTCCTTGGAAAGAAGACACTAGGATGACAATGCGGAAAGACTCCCTCCATTAATGCCTCCAACCTGGCCAGTCCAAAGGTTACGAGTTATGCTGTTCATGGAGTAGTTATCAGCCTCACAGTATCAATGCAGGCACAGAGACCCAACCCTTAATAAGCGAAGTTGGTGATCAAATAGGAAAAAAGGGAGAATTCATCTACCATCCCACCCTGGATACCTTATGAGATGGTTTAGCATAACTGAAACCCCAAGGATGTATCTCTGTGTCTTTGTACCCAGGGATATGTTTTCAGCAGATTGTCTTTGCTCAGAAATTGTGTGACAGGAACACAGGAGACTGAATCTGAATGATGTTAATTAATATTATTTTTATATACTTGTTTTATTTGTATCAGACACTATGGCTTCCATTATAGTTTAGTTCAAGATTACTTTGATTTCTCTAAAAAGAAAAGTTTCATATATGAACAAACAAGCTGATGTGAGATGTACAGCTTTAAAGCAGCTGAGAAACTGGCCCAGAAAGAGTATCCAAAACTAAAAGTGCCTCTTCCAATGCCCTATTTCCTGTAGTTGTCCATAATACTTTATTTCTTATACAGTTTTGTCATTATATATAGCCACAGGCACAGATGCACACAAACAACTGTGTGGGTGAATTTCTGCTGTGATATCACATGCCTTTACTTTTGGTCCAAAGCTCTCCTAGACCCAGTTGATTCTGAAATAAATGCTTTCAGGAAATGTATTGGAATAACTTGAAGAATATTTCTTCTGTTTCTACTAATAAAGGAAAGGATTCAAGCCACATCTGTAATGTTGAATTTCGGGACAAGGTGTGCTTGTTCTACCAAGGATATGCCAATAATTCAAGGCAATCAGCAGGGTACATTACCAAGGAAAGTCTGAACCAACAAGCTGTGCAAACAAAATAGCAATCAGAAGATTTAATGCATTTCTGATGTACATTTAAGGCATTGACACTGGGCCACAGATGTACATGTGTTGTGTTTTATCTTGTTGAGATATGGCTTGTGAGAACCTATTATAGCACATCATCACCCACAAGTACTGGGCCCAGCAAAGGAAAAATTCCATCACACATTACTCCTGCAGATATATTAGAGAAACAAATTGTACTTGGAATTGAAAAGTCACAGGCTTATTCTGTCTTAATAAATTCCTGCCAAAAGGCTAAGTGTAAAACTAGAAATACTTCCCAAATGTTGTTACTGTATTATCATCTCTGACATTTCAAGGGCTGCTGGAGGGATCATCTAGATATCATTTCAGAGTTCTTACAATAAATCTGTGGTTTTTAACTTTTTTTTCTTAAATCTGTTTGGTTTTATGTAGCTATTTTGAGTTTGCTGTACTTGAAATTTAGCATCTCCTTTACCAAAAGGCAAAGGCTGTTTTATAACAAAAGCTCTGACATATTGGTGATGTGATGATACCATACACTTTTCAAAATCATAGATACAACTTCTATTCTTACTTTAACTTTGCCAAAGACATAGCCTTAAATTCTGTGATGCATCAAAAGAATCTTAACAGATCACATTCTTCTCCTACAGTGCCATCTTTATTCTAGATTATACATTTTGAACAATTTTTATTCTGTTATCAATACTTGCAAGACTCTTGATTGTTTTCTAGCATACATACCTTGTATGTAATCTAAATCTAAATGTCGCTGTAGCATATAAAAATATTGTAAAGTTCTCCATTACATTTCTGTTCTCTCATGTTTTCAATTCTTTACCTGTTTTACTGAATACATGAGGAGTTTAATATAATACTCTATATAGTTAATATAATACAGTATAATATACTGGTATGAGGAGGAAAACATGCACTAGGAAAAAATGCACTAGCAAAGAGCACTTTTTACAAAACAATTCCAAGAAAATCAATCTATCATATCAGGTAGGAAAACCATTTTGTCCCATTTTATTTCTGCTACAACTAAACATAAAAAACCCAAACAAAAACCAACTGACTAAACAAAAAAAAAAAGCCCAGAAAAATACACAAATTGTGCCTATACCATCAAATCAATGACTCACTTGCACTGCTTCTTTGACAGGCAACACTTCAGAAGTCCTGGATACTTCCTGGGATTGAGCCATATCCATTAAGCAATGCTTACTCAGGCAACACCCTGTCCTGGCTGAAAACTTAGGTAGGCAGGTACAGGGATGAGACATCTTACTTTGTTGCCCATTCCCATATTCCAGTACCGTGCATTCAAAACCACATTCATCCCACCCTCCTCAGCCCATGTTGCCCACCCTCAGCTTCACTTCACTGAACATAACTATCTCTGTTCCAATATAAAATTATATGAATTCTGAAGGAAACTTTAGCAGATTTTGTAACTGAGTCCCAATAAGAAAATAAAACCTTTAGAACAAGGAAAACCAACATAAACAGGTACATTTATTTATCCCATGCAAGGCACAGGATGGCCTTCTAGTGAGAAGACTGGGACACAGTGTCTGTGCTTGTCTAGAGGAACAGACCAGGGCATGATCAGTTGATGAGGATTATGAACAGCAGCTGGCCAGAACTGGGCCTTGGTGTTTTCAATCCAGAAACCTAAGCAAAGACATTCCAGGTCAGGTTCGGTATCACACTGACTCATGTATCCCAGCAATCTTTGGTACAGCATGGTGTGATGAAAAAATAAACTGAAACTGTAAGAAAAAAAATCATTAATTAAATTTAATGTTTTATATTAAACAGGAAATTATGTATCCCTTGTGAGTAAAGTTTTGCCTTATGAAACACAGTTGTGGACTACGTCTATCAGTGCACTTAATTTTTATGTTTAATACAATTTTGCTCAAATAATTCAAGGTTCTCAGTGTTAAAATAATAAAGCATTTGTGTAAAAAGAAATGCAGCCTTGTGGTCTCAGAAGTGCTACCACGTTATTCATACAGCAAGAGAAAAAAGTGAATAGCAATGGTCACCTTGTTTTTCCTCAATCATATATCTTTTATGATTCTGCGCTTTCTTCCTAAAATGTTCCAGCACTTTTTTATATGAAAACATGGACAGCTCTTGATTGTCAATGTCATTCCTTCAGAGGTGAGGCTACATGACAAAACTTTCTCACCATCCTTCACCTTCATCCTTGTTCATGTCTCTGTACATTCTTTTGGAGGTGAGGAATTAGCAGGCTACTGCGAGTACTTTGGGTAACGAGGGTGCTTTATCAAGTATCTTGCTGTTTGGAAGGGTATCTTTCTTTCATTTCTTTCCCATAAGTGTAATTGTTCTCACAGCTGAAGTTGATGTGGGTACTGCTGAGCTTTGTGTGAGTTCATATTTGGTGTTTCAGGAGACCTCCAAACTTCCTCCAAGCGCATGTGCTTAAAGCGCTGGTATGAAGCGATCAGGCATTCCTGTCTTTGTTTCAGCATTTTTGCAAAACTAGAACAGCAGTTTGCTGTTGGCTGTGTACAGGCTCCTCCACACAGCACCTTTGCATCCATAATCAACAGGTGGGCCAGCCAAACATAGATCTCAAAATAATGAAGTAGCAGCTTGTCATCTCAGCCATGAAGGGAGTCAACAACTGTGGTGTCAGATATGAAAATGTGCAGTAAAGAGTGGTGATCTTGTTTCTCTGGCATCTGAATAAGACAAAGAAGACAACTGGATTTCACAGTTGTGCATCAGTGCCTCATAGTTTAAAACTTGTTAATGTTAACAGGCCCTGGTAAATGAATGAAAAGAAAATTGATCATTAAATGGTGCAATTAAATGTATGAACAAGACATCCAGATACCAGAATCTTTCTCTGTACTGAATGTAGCAGCCTTATAGGCAACAAGCTTACAATGTACACCTGCAGATCCTACTAAATTGTTTAGATTGCACACTTTACTGTAGGTCAGGGCTGTTAATCACCAGAACGCCTCAGGGCAGCCACATACGCCTTATTTATGGGCAAATCAAGAAACTGAAATACTGAACCGTGCCTGATTAGCTGCACTAATATGCTACTTGTGGCTAATTTCTGAGCTGCTTAATTCGCAGGTGTTAGCCCCAGCCAATAAATCATGCTTTCTACCTCCTCTTTGCACTCATGACCTGCCATGCATATGTGGAGCCTGTTTAAGTGACAAGCAGGAAATAATTGATGGTGCATTAAATCACTCTGGTGTTTAGTGAACTGGCTCTCCTTTGAAACAGGCCTTGCTATGTTCTCACTCCCAGGCTCATTTCAGATGTTATTGTAACCCAAGTCTTCTGCGCCACTGCTCACAACCTTTCAAAGGTACAATGTGTACATTTCCTCATTTTTATTTGTTTTACTTGTAGAGCACATGATTTGCATAAGCCATCACTATTAAATTTTCCACAACAGTTAATCGTCAGTGCGATGAAACAGAACAAAATTCCCTGAACTGAGAAACTGGGAAGGAACATACCAGGAGCCTTAGGAGTTCCAGCCCCACACTGCACAAGAAGCTGTCAGCTATCAGGGCTTCTCAGCCGTGTTTTGTATCGACCATCACTAAGTTACTCACTCTGATTCCCTTCATCTTCATCTTAATATGTCGTCTTCATCTGAGACAAAGGGATCTGAACATTGAACAGTTAATTTCTACAATGCAGCAGACTCATGTTCTTTCCTGTATCTTGACCCAAAAAGCACTGAGAAATTGCAAAATTTCTAAGCCTTAACTGAAAATGCTGTTGAGGTTATACTGGAAGGCCCCAAAGTAGGAAAGATTTTTCATCTGCTTTATGAATCCTCCCATATTAACATGGGGTTGACGGAACTTTTATTTTGGGGGTATCTCCGGTATTCAGATTACATTGTACCTGAGGTCATACTTCCTCAAGGAATTCTGGATAAATCACAAAAATCTTTTCTGTAGGGCTTATGGAGAATGTCCATTGAAGCAAAGACTAAGAGGCAAGACCTAATCACTTCTTTCTACTTTAAGGAGTCTTTTACCACTGTCCATGACAAAATTCCTTAGCCTTCATTCTGACATCTAAATAGAATAATCTCAAAGGAAAATCTCAAAGTGAAAAACAGTGATAAAATGCCTGCAAGTGACAGAAAAAACTTTTGCCGATCATGTATAAGACATCCAAATTAACAGTGAGTCACCTCTGCCACCAAAATATATTTCTAATGTGTTTCATTGGAAACTGCCCAGATGAAGAGAAAATGTAAAGAAAGAAACAGCAAGTCTGAAAAAAGGGAAATTATCATCCTTGTCATTCAATGCCAATTAAAAATGTTTTTAAAAGCAAAAAATTAGACAAATTACAGAAAAAAAACCCCACACAGTAATACGCATAAAAAATGGAAATAACTTTTTAAAGCATGGGAAATTAGGAAAAACAACAACAACAACAACAACAAAAACAACAAAAACAAACAAACAAACAAAAGAACCCCCACAAAACAAAACAAAAACAAACAAACAAAAAAAAAAAACCCACAAGAAACTGTTTGCTGGTGTTTCCAGGCTTGATATGTAAGCTATAAAGTAACAGAAGGTCAAAGTTTATACAGAGAACTTAGATGCCCTATAGTAGTCACCAGTAAATTTATAATACTGAGTTACATGACCACATAGCCTGACCTAGCATGGTAATTTTATGTTCTTATCTTCTGAGATTATAAAACTAAAGTTCTGCTGATGGTTTTCTTTCCTGCTCTTATATACTTTCCTTGAACGCCAAGAGAATATTTGTTAACTTCTGGGAAAGCTGTAAAGCCGTGTATTGCTAGAGACTTGAAAAACAGTTGGGTTATGATTTGGATTAGGAGTGGTTTTTAATAGATTTTTAAACTTCAAGGCCAGAAAGAACCATTATGTTTTCCTAAACTAATTTCCTTTCCTATCCAGTTATAGCATTTCTTCCTAAACAGTTTCTGAATTGGAAGCAATTATTCTTTTCTGTTAAAATGGAGTTTGTTTAGATTTAGAGACATTATGAACAAACAAACATTTCAGTATAAGGGCATGCCATTTTTTATATGATTTATTAGGAAAAATTTTGTTTTGTGTTGATGCTTAGTTTGTTAAGAATCCAACTAGAGAAGAATATAATGCATGCAATTAATATAATTTCAATTTAACAGACTGAAGTGTTTTGATCAAAAGTATGTTTTTTTCTTTCAAAATATTTTTCTTGGAAGAGAACATTTGGCATCAGGGTTTTTGTTTTGTTTGGGTTCTTTTATTTTAGTTAAAATAGACTTTTATTTTGGTTTTTTTCTGCATTGCCTAAAAATTTCATAACCTTCTTATTAAATATTTTTATGTGCTTTCTCAGGGATTAGAAAATTGTTATTTAAACTAATAATTAAATAAATTCAGTTAAATCATAGATTTATTTAAGAAAGGGAACACTTTCTGTGACATGTTCAGTAGATAATTCAGATAAATAACCCTTGAATTAAAAAGTGCTATAAATTTCAGCTTGAAGATAGTCACAAATAAATAATAATATGGCTGAAATAGGGAGACAAAGAGTGAACACACTTGTACAGAGCTTCAGTTCATTATTTATAACCTGTTGGAAATGTTTCCAGGAGTGAATTACTTTGTGGTCAGTTGATCTCCATGGGAAAACACCAGCTGAATTTGATGTGGACAGGGATAGAAGATACACACACACACACACACACACACATACACACACACACAGACACACAGACACAGACACAGACACACACACACACACACACACACACACACACATTATCAGTATCTGTATTCTGTCTTGATATTTTTCGTATCTTAGAATTTTTTGTGCCAACCTAGAGAAATCATCAAAATGTTTAATGTTCATTGGGTCAGTTCTGTGTCCTTTTTAATGTCCAGGATGTCTGTGAACATGGCACATTGGACACAAAAATAGTTTTCTGAAAACTAAATATTCTGTTTTCATTCTCATAATTTTTCTGGTGTTTCAAAGAAAATTACAGAAATTTTGATTAGGATTTACACAAGGCTCTGATCAAGACAACGAAATTGCTTTGACTTATCATTTATTTTTCTTTGCATTTTTACTTTATTTCCTCACTCACTGCCTTTTATTATATAGGTAAACCTGTGCCTTACTCATGTTTAGCAGACACACAAAAAACTGATGCACTGATCATAATTGTGGATTTTCAGACCAATTTTTCACACTTCTGAAACAGTCTGAAAACCTAATCTGAAGGCTCTGCTCTTAAAAATCAATTAATTAATTAATTAATTAATTAATACAGTGAAATATACATAGAAGTTTTTTTAAACTGTCTTGATTTTTGTTTCCTTTTATGAACATATTTTTCCTAGTTCAAACTTCAGTGAATTCGAGAAACAGACCTCCCTGAATTTTCAAGGCTACAAAACAGTCACAAGGTGTTACAATAAATCCTACAAGTATAAGCTGAGACTAAAACAAGCTCCAAAGTCCTGGAGGGGTGTATTAAGATAAGGGCTAACACTAGGCTGTGATCACTAGCTGGGTGTACACCAGCGGCATTCTGATAGAGTTTGCTGAAGTTTCTCTTTTCTCATCATGGTTTTCCAAGTGATAAGTAGAGAGTTAAGATAGTTTGGATAGTTTAGATACCTTAATTGCTTCTCTCCATATTCATGATGCTCTTAGTGTTTTAGAAATTGAAACTACCCCATGTCATTTTTGTGCTTTAAATTATTTCTGGTTTTAGGGACTAACTCTAATAAGACACTCTAAAGACTTCCATGCTAGAAATAACCAAAAGGTATTCACAATTTAACCCCATATTAGCAAAGATATTATTATTTAATTTGGATTTTTTTTTGCTTCATTGTTCTCTAATTACTTTCTCAGTTGAAAACCCATTCTTTCTTCACATTCTGGATCAACACCAAAGAAATAATGTATGACAATTCATAAAAGGAAAATGAAAGGTGTAATGCAACTTAGAAACCAAATCCAGTTGTCATATTGCTGAAATGTAAGCACGGAAAGAGGATATGGGAACGTCAAGAAGTGTGACTTCTGTATTTAAAAAATAAAGGTGTGCCAGACTTTACTGTCAGAATACATTTTCAGGAGGCAGAAATGGAAGTTTATATTACAAAGGTCACCCAGAGAAGAAGAATGTCTCAAAGTTAGGTACATCCAAGGGAGATGAGATAATAAGGAATATCTTTTTCAACACTAAAATGATAGATTGCAAGAATGGCAAAAAAGAGAACATGGCAGATAGAAAGGGAAATCAAGACAAGAGAAAAATAAAATAGAAGGGTAATACAAGTGAATCTGTAGAAATCATAAAAGAAACACTTGGAAACAGGAATGAAACTTATGGAAAATAAACCCTAAAACTTATTCATAACATTAAAATGGCAAGATTAAAAAAAAAAAATCACCAGCAGAGTGGCATCTCAGCTGATTGAAAGATGCTTGATGGATACATTTTTAAAAGATTATCATGTGTTTTCATATAATGCTACATAAATAATTTAACAGCAATGCCAAGATTTATGAAAAAATATTATCAGTAAAATTTTAATGCCTGAGGCAAGATATTGTAGGGATTTAGGGTGACCATGCAGTTCTAATTTATACAAACTTACAGCATTTAACATGGACTTGCAAAGCTGGAACAAGATCTTTCTGGATTTCTATCATATCAAGAAAGATGAAAGCTACATGAAGTTTGGGAATGCTGTGCAAGTTATATTTTAATACAATCTTTGCCAAACAGAACATATATAAAACTATCAATGCCATATTTGGACAGAGTAACAGTCTTAATTATTTTTCATTTAATATTTTTGCTCCCTTCAAGGAGCTTGTCATAAAGTTATCCTTTATACTGAAAAGGAAATTTTATGATGTCATTAAAATGTTACAGACAAAATCATTTTGCAATGTTCATCAGTTTGGCCTTGAAAAATTCATAAGGAAGAGCATGTGTGGCAGAATTGGATTGGTTGCTTGCACACTTGGCCTGAACATGAGACAGAGAGTGTGTTCTGGTTTCCTGTGGCATCTGTTGCACCTTGGGTAAGAAATCCACCTATGTTCATCATCTTACACTTTCATATACCACATCAAAAACTTGTTGAACAAGCACAAGAAAGTAGGCAGGATTCCACCAACTTACCTGTGCAGCCCTCAGCTGCAGGACTGCAGCTGCTCCATGCAGCTGTGGAAATCTCCTGAGGGAACACAAGTGGGTGGAGCACAGAAATATAGACCCTGTATGGTTTAAATTTATGGTGCTATAATAATTTTCCGACTTCATCTGCCTTATTGTCTCCTATAAGGAGAAGATAGTAGACTAAATTTCCATGATTTCAACAAGTGTACAGCATGATGATCTGACACTCAGACACTAACCCAGGGATCCTGAAATCACTAATGGTGAGCATAATCATTCTCAAAAAAAAAAAAAATCCCAAAAACCAAAAAACCCCACTGTCATAAGGAACAAAATAATTTTAAGTAAAATTATTTAGAAAATACAAGTACATATTGTGACTAGAAAAGCAGAGATCATGGATTCAAGCCTTTAGGGCAGATGAGGCTAAGGGCAACCATTGTGGTAAAAACTGTTTCGCTATCTGTTCTTTGCAAATATATCAGGAGAGAGATAGAATGCTATTCTAATAAATTGGGGGGGTTTTCCCCTTTTTCACTATCAATATTAAAAATTTCCTCAAAGCTAAAAAATAATCGTGCTCAAGTACAAATAATCTCTAATTATTAATAAAAATCCCTATTTCCTCTTCCTCTACTGGTAAGGTAAAGAAAAACTTTCTTCCCTACATATCATTACCTACCTACAATCATTTCCAAATCTTCCAATATTTTATTTTAATTATATGCTACAACATCTTTTACCTTGACTAATAGTCATTTCTTGTTTATAGAAAGCACATATTTGATGAACATGGCCCTCTCTTAGAAAATATTCTAATCACTGAATTTATGTCAGGAATATAAAACTTACACATACATTGAGATTGGTTATAAAGTCTGCCCATGTTCTGGACCATGGATTACATCTGTTACAGAAATACAAGCCTTGTACCAACCAAAAAAACTCCATCATGCTGTGGACATGGTGACTCCAAAATAGTTAAAAGTGCTGGGATCAAGTAATTACCCCTTAAAACAATAACAATTGACAAAAAGTCACTCAGAACAGTCTTTCCAGTTGGACCTCTCTTGAGGTCAGATTGAAATTAGAGCAAGAAAAAACCACTGAGAGGAGAAATATCCATGACTCCATGGCATTACCTCCAGGAATCTTCAGCTAGGAACAGCGGTATTTAAAATTCAGTTCCTTCTAGACTGAAGCCCAAGTTATGCTGTTTACTCTGCAAAAACAACCGTGTAGCAGCAGTGATTGTATGTAAGAGAGAAATTGATTAAGGACTTTCATCTCTGATTAGCTTGAAATCTCAGGCTGTTAATCTCGTTTGTCCACTTATGAGACTTTTATGGGTCAAAATATTACCTGAAGATATATCCTAAGAAAGTTCACTTAACCAAGTGAGATGAGTTGGATTTCAGTGCAAAGTTTTGACTTTTGCAATATATTTCTGTAATGCATTTCTAAAGAAGGCTTTTCATATGTGTGCAGACCATTGCACAAGTACATTAAGACTATAAAACAAAACAAGCAAATTCTTAATGTATTTTAATCTCTGCTGTGAGAAATATTGGAACATTCCTTTATTCTGCTCTTCAGACTGCTGTATATCACACATGACTACCAATAACTGTTGTGGCTATTTTTCTCCTTATTTTCATTCTTTCTTCAGTACATTGTGGTTGATTTTGAAAAACAGATTCTATTTCAAAACCGTAAACAGCTGAAGACTCTTAATTAAAAAATAGATGTTTTATCAACATGCTGTACTTACTTATAGTATTGCAGTTGTGTATGATATTAAGGATGGGACTGAGACTCACTATATAGGTTCTTTACATTCCTATGGATTCTTTTCATCAGTGTGGTACAAAGTCTCACAAAAACTCAGGGCTTTTTTTTTCTTCTCTATGAATAGTTCTTCAATTTCAGAAATCACGATTGTCATGATAAAATCTGCCACTTCCTGAGCCAAAAATTTACTTGGACATCTGGTCCTGCATGAATCACAGGCCACAGGGTGGAACTTAAAGGATCATCCCATCCATCCATCCATCCATCCATCCATCCATCCATCCATCCATCCATCCATCCATCCATCCATCCATCCATCCATCATCAGCTGATCACCATTGTTTTCTTCATTCATAACAAAGACATATTTTAACTATTTTTGGAAACTTCTGTACTGGAGAACCCACAAAAGTCCCTGTTAAAAATTATGTACTTGCTACTTTCAGAGCAGAATTTGTTTGTCTGTTTAATGCAGAACAAGTACATTTTTGCTGAGCAGGAAACAGTTTGTTCCCATCATCAATATTAAAAAAAAATAGTTATGACTATCTGTAAGATAAATAGCATTTCAATCAATCTGTTCTAACAGGTCACACTGATGTTTTTCATCCTTCTACCAATTTGTTTTTTTCTCTTGTGAAAACATGGTATTAAAAACTTGACATGGTGTGTCAGTTTGGGCCATTCCAACACTGAACAGGATATCATCACAGAATCACAGAGTTGGAAGGGAACCACAAGAATTGTCAAATCCAACTCCTGGCCCTGCACAGGACCACCCCAAGAGTCACACCAGCTGCCTGACAGTACTGTCCAAATGCTTATTGAACTCTGTCATTCTTGGTGCTCTAGGTCCCATGTTTTTCAGGATATATTCTTAAAAGCCCCTGGTGGTGATTTTCTTTTTGTGACACCATTGGCTTGATTGGCTCTTTCTGGGGCCAATTGAAACCCCACAAGATTCTCTGCTTCAGTCCCCCTGCCTAATCAGCTTTCATTTTTTCCTGCAACTATTCTTATCTAAGTATACTGCTCTTCTGATTCAATATTTTTATCTTTTCAGTTTGTCAGAAACTATTTTTTCTATTCTATTCATGGTCTCCTGTACTGGCAGGATCTAACAGGTTCCTTAAGCATCTTTTCAAGTCCTTTGCCCAATTCTTCAGTGAAAACCTGAAATCAGGAGAGATCTCTGTCAAGAGTCATTCACTGCATTCTTCCATTTTGAGAATGTACTGCTAATAAACTGGTTATGGTTTCCCATATATTTTGAACTAGTAACAATTTTGATCTAAATCACTTTGTCCAAGCTTAATTTTAAGACAACCATGCAAAATGCAATACTAAAATACGTATATACTGTCAGCTTCTTCCTTTGCCTGTCGTGTAATTGTTTTGACATAATTTGCCCCTCATAACTCCCTGATGGGTGTTTATTACTTTCTGTTATCACTCAGATGTTAGCAGATTCTTTCAGTATTAGGTGCATGTACTTTTTCTAAGAATGGAATTTTTTTTACCTGCCATATATTTCCTACATCTTCCTCCTTTTCTTATTTATGCATGGAGATGTTCTTTGCCATTTTCTCCTTTGTGAAACTTCCACAAGGTCTCAGAGAAAATGGCTTCTGGTCTAAATCTGCTTCATCAGGATTTGCGATCATAATAGGGTGAATTTTATCCATCTCATATGATTTAACACACTTACAGAACAGCTTTTTCCCCATTGTAGACTGATTTTTCTTCTTTTTGGCCATAGCACTGGTCAGTGTTAAATGTGTGATCATAGTCCATCCTCTTGGCAAAGCTTGCACTTGTGATACACTGCCATACTTTCCAGTAGCCTTCATGCTACAGCACATCTGCAAGTGGTAAAAATAAAGAAAATCAGCAGAGTGAGCTGTTTCCAAATTAATGGAATATATTTAACCTACTGTAATTGACAAACACTTTGTTTAACCTCATTCTTTCCTAGTTTTGGCCTGACACGTTTCTTACAGATAAAGAAAATCTCTCTCCTCCTCCCTCTCTTTCCATATGTCTGCCTTCTTCCTTTAATTCTTGTTCTCTGCCTGTTATTTTGAGCTACAGATCTTGCAGGATCTAATGAGATGTATGTTATAAAGTGAGAATGGGAAGCTCTGTGCTTTCACTGAACTATTCTCTACCCTGGTGTAAGGGGCTTATTTGCAGCTGAAAGTCCTGGCAGTCTAGAAATAAATGCCTCATAAAGAATTACTTAATTTAGTTAATAATTTTTTGAATCAAGTCATTATTCATTTTCCATAAAAGTAGAATAGGCTAGAAGTAATTCAATTATTTTTTACAAGTACTAATGAATAAAGTAAATGTGTAATTTCCAATAAATTGCATAGTTACTTGTGGTGTGAAAAATTGTGCACTCAAAACAAGTAAAAAATGTGTCACTTTTATTTTTATAGTATGTCCTTTAGAAGAGATATTAAAGCACTGTTTATTTTATCCCATGGTACTCTATAGAAAACTGTAGATTAATTTTCCCTCAGAGAAGCCATATAGTATTTCAACCCTGAAAGAAAAAAATATGCCTTGGAGAGAATCATTCAGGTACCTTGTATAAATTCTTCAGTAATAAGAAATAGGTATTTATGCATTTCACATACAGCCTGTATCTGTTGAGGAAATGTGTTTCTGCCCTGTTAAAGGAAAGATTAGGGTTTTTTTCCTAAGTCTTTTTGCCCCTTTTTTAATTAAAAAGCAAATTTGTATGTATAATCCTGCCTTCTTGGACAGTGTTCTTCCATTTTGAAGCATGTGGCTAGACTTTAGTTTATCTAAGCAATGGGGAACACAGAAGAGTCATGAATGGAAAATGAGATTAAATACCACTCATTCCATGCCATCCTTCTTCCTTTTTTCTCAAAGCCCAAGAAAACCTGTATGTGGAAATTAAAAAGGAGCTTCATATTTTCAAATATAAAAAGTAGCAACCTAGAATAGTACAGTATTTATATAGTAATTTATAATTACTGTAAGCTGGAATCCCCCTTGGCATAACATGCAGGCACTGCCTACAAGCAGTGCATCCACTGATTGTGCTGCTGCACTGGGGCAGAAGGGGAAAATAAAGAGAATCAAAAATACATATCTCAGTAACCATAAATGAAGCAAATCCGCTTTAGCTTTGCTGTGACCTCCAGGAAGCAGAGCATGAAGTGCTTTGATTTATCACAAAATTGGAGCTTGCATCTAGAAATGTAAGTGTGGGATCATTTACTTAAAAGCTGTAGTCATCACCATAATCTTTAAGGAGCCAGATCCTGAGGCAAATTGCTGATGTGCTGATGTACTAAGGCCTAGGAAGCCAGTCAGACTTCCAGGGTACTTTACAAATATGGCAATATCGACAGGCTGTAAATTGGTTTCTTTGTGCTTGCTGTCTAGCCAAATAACTCTTAAGGAAAGCGTGATAATAGCATAAGTCACCAAATGCATTTCACCAGGCCTCTGTGTAGATGTAACTCCTCGGGATAAAATAAACCAGCCATGCTAGTTTTGAAGACAAGGTGCTCTTACTTAGTTGTGAAATAAACCAGCACCCAGTACAATACAATCTCCTCCTCTGCAGTCATCTTTGCCACCAGGATATGAAACCAGTACCCTTCGAGGTGTCATTGGCTCCAGAGCAGGAGCAAACAGATGTGGACCTAGTGAAGAAACCTACTGACAAATAAGACAATGCAGGCAAATCAGTGCTACACATTCAGTTATGCATAGAGGACCAAAGATCTCTGTGACCTAGAAGCTCTACCTGTTTCTGGACTGTGGAGGTGAGCACAAACTTCATCAGAATTTCTTGAGATGGAGTGTCCTTTTGGTCAGAATGTTTTTGTTTCTGGTAGGGGAGAAGTTAGAAAGTGACCCTTGTTTCAGTTCCACAGACCAATGACCCATCACTTTTTTCAAGCATTCTACTGCATTCTGTGTTTACAGCAAAATTACATAAACAGAGAACTGTTAGTAAAACATTAAGTAAATGCTGAATAAGTGTTAACTCTTTACAATGACTACCTAGTGTCATTCTTTGAGTAATCTAAAGAGCAACAAATGCAAAGCACAGAGTGAAACAGGTCTTCAAAAGGCAGCAAAATATCAGGACAGTGAAATAAAATTGTTGAAATAAAATTGTTTAGGTTTGGTTTTTTTTCTTCCCAGTAAACCAGTGCAGAACAGAATCTTTAAAAACAAAAAAATGTATGATCAGTATGTGCAAAGATATGTACTAAGAGTTCATATAAAAAGTGCTTGTTTTTGTTAGAAATGCCTGGAGTACCTTATCTTCTCTCATATACTAATGATGCATGCTGATTTCCAAAACTGTATCCAGTGTAGGCTAACTATTGGCAGATATGAAAATATTTACATAGATGAGCAGAACAGTGTGTGTTAATACACTTGCAAATTCATTTTACAGATGTCATTTTCAGACATGAAGACACGATCATCGTTTTCTAGGTAGCTCTAATTAATTGCTGCCCTAAAATGCTGTAACAGGTTCCCATCAACATACCTGAAAGCATTTTAGAAAGATACTCCTGAATTGTTCAATGTAGAAATGTGATATTTCTGCTATTAATACTCCTTCTGAAATTTGTTTCCACAGCACAGAGTATATCTAGAATGAACAAGATTAAATTTCTTTTTTAAATATCAGTGCTTTCCAAGTTTCCAGTAAATACATTCTTTTAAATTTATTTTCCTATGGGGAGAGAAAGAGAGCTTCATGGCCATTTTAAAAATGTATTTTTGCAAAAAATATGGCAGAGTAAATCAAAATTGGACTATTCCAATACTCAAAATTAGAAGAGTGGTTTATATATCCTGTATATATGGAAAAAATATTATATCAATTACTTTAAAAGGAATTTTAAAATTCCAGCAACTGAGCAAGGAAGAATCTGAACCAGCTAGCAAGAAATGGTGAGAACCATGATGCACCCAGTCCTGTGCAGAAAAAAAGACGAGCCCTGGGTACTCAACACAAGGATCCAAACAACACCATTCTGCCAGTAGAGTTCTCTGGCCCCATGCCACAAAGCCATGCACTCTCTTGCACTGAATTTATAAGAATGAAAGGATTTTTCATTCATGCCTCCTCTGGCTTCCCAATTTCAACAAGAAAACAGAGAATCCATCCTTTCCACCCAACCTCATGAAGTCTATTGGTTATGCTGCATTCCTATGTGATGAAGGCATTGAGCTTGAACCTAATCAGACCAAGTCACCTTTTGATTCACCTCAGTCAGTTTTTTGTAAAGCTCAAGCAAGGCAATTAAAAGAGCTCTGGGCAGCGTAGAAGAAACTCAGGCATCTAAAGCAACACACTGAAATCTGTTCCTGAAGTAATTAATGTCATTACTTATTTAATGTGTTACAGTCTTAAGAAATCCTTCCGGTATTTTTTTCATAATATTGTATTGAACCAAAATCAGTAAATTTATTTTCACAATACAATCCATAAATGTTGTTTTCTCTATTTGTCACCTTATGTTCCTGAAGCATAATGTTTTTAGCATGTTATTACTTTTGTTGACTTAGAGATACAAAAATATATAAGTATCATTTATATGAGGATTTGTGCAGATATAAATCATGGTAGGAGAAAACATGACCAATATCAATGGAATAGTTATAAATATTAATAGGACTTCTTGACACACAGTTAACTTAACTTAAGAGGGCTTACGAAAACTGAGAGATATGAATAGGGAAATTGAACAAAAAATCTACTAGAATAAGGCCATTTTCTTGTGGAAATTGGCTTCATATATTTCTCACTTATTCCTTTTTAACTTAATTTATAATTTTTTAAATGTGAAGTATTTAGGGGGGAAAGGCTTTTTTTTCCCCCCCTTTTTATGGAGTTGAAAGATTTTGCAGATATTCCAATTTTAAAACTGTAATGAGTAATGCCAAAATATATTACCATTATTTCAACACACTTTTTCACCATTAAAAGCACACATGAGTTTGGCATCTGTACTTAGGAACATGACTGGGGATATTTTGTGTGATTTCTGCAATTTTCTCAGAATATTTAGAACATTATGTCAAAATTCAGAAAACTGTGATTTTCTAATAACAACTAAATTGAGGCTCCAGCCCACATATGTGTAGTGTGGAAATTATGTGTGGAAGTAGTTTCCATATTGAAAACTTGTGTGGATTCTCCCTCCTTCCATCCATATGGAATCTGAGCACCTCTGAATATGAGCAAATTGCATTTGTAGCCCTTGCACTGCTAAGGGCCATTAGCTGCACAAGGGTAGGGGCGCTCCAAATTGTTCCTGTGCACCAGGAGCAGTGTCTCACTTGTGCTGCTCCATGCCCACCTCTGTCAGTTTTGGTGAAACAAATTGCTGATGAAAAAGGAGAGATACCAGCAGGCTGAGGAAGCTGGTGTTACTTATGGGGAAATAACATCTAAAGTGGTGTGTCCAGGTCTGCCACCAGTGCAAGAGAAATGGAGCTACTGAGAAGAGTCCAGAAAAGGTAATGCAAGGACTAGAATATCTCTCCCATGGGGCGAGGCTGAAAGAGCTGGAACTGTTCCGCTGGGAGAAGAGAAGGTCAGAGGAATCTCAGCAATGTACATAAATACCTTAAGCACAGGTGCAGAGAGGAAGTATTCAGGTTCTTCAGGGGAGCCCAGAGACAGGACCAGAAGCAGCAGGTACAAATAGAAACACAGAAAGCTCTGCCTCTGAGGGTAACCAACCTCTGGCACAAGTTGCCCAGAGAAGCTACAGAGTCTCCATTCTTAGAGATACTCAAAAGCAGCCTGGACATGACCATAATTGAGCCGAAGGGTTGGACTTGATGGCATCCAACCTCAGCTATTCTGTGGTACTGTGAAATATTTCCCAAGTCAGAAGTATGGATATGTAACAGAAACCAAACACTGTATGAACCTCTTCTGGGCTCACCCAGGAGGCCATCAGGATATAACATGAGATATTTCACGGCCTTACTGCACCCTGCCCTGAGGACTTTTCCTTGCAAGGTTATGTGCTCGTTCAGTGTTGCACTGAGTTCATATTTTTTAATGTTCTTAAAAAATGGACTGTGTATCCTGAAGATTTCCCTCCATTTTAGAAGGGTGTCCTTTCCAAGTTCTCTGTCTCATTAATGTCCAACATTCATAATTTCTCTTCCCAAAATTAGCATTCTCCCTGAAGGCTGATTAATGGTGAAAGCGTTCCTAAAGTTCTGTTCTTCAGTGATGGAGATTCCATGTTTATGGAAAAAAAAATCTTTTGAGAGTCTCAAGGCACTGATATCTTGCATCTCAGGAAATTGCCATGGGGTAGAGCATTCTGGTGTTATCTGTTAATACCAGAAGGTGCAGTCTTATAGATTTTTATGTTAAGATGCAAAACAGTGGCACCCGGTGACTTCAGCTCCTTAAGGAGAAAGAATATTTTTGTATTGAGTCTGTTCCAGTCCTGTATTCATCAAGTCACATTGCAGAGCAAGAACAGATCAGTTAATTTTTTGGCCCAGCTTGCTACATAGCCATATTAATTGGAATTTTCCATGAAGGATTTATAGGGCACAGTTAAAATGAAATATACTTGCTAACACCTCTGCAGAGGAGATTATTATAGAAAATAGATGAGAAGTAACTGGATTCCCTTTAGAAAACAAATGTAAATGCATACTCTGCACATTGCAAACCAGATAACATACATTGTTCAGAGTATAAATTACACAGGAAAAAAAAATAAGAAGACAAGATCATGATCTTAAATCTGAAAACTTCAAGTTGTCTTTTCCAGAAAAATAATAATGCAAAATATTTTCCTACTTGTTTTTTTCCCCCCACAAACCAGCTATCTCTCAGCCATCAGGTGGTAAAGTTTCACTCTAAATAAAGCATTGATGGTATGGAAAAACAGCTGAAAAACCTCCAAATGACAGTCAGTTCTGAGTGTCAATCTACACATTTAATGAGAAACTCTGCTCGATTTAATGAATCCTGGTGCTTCAGTCTACCATTGTTTTAAGTAGAACCTGCATACACAACTATGTAGTGTCAATTTGGGGTGTATATTGTCGCAGTACAATACACCTCTGAAGGCACAACTTCATTTTCTGAACTATTAACCATATAAGCAATTGTTACTAATTTACTGTGAGAAACGTGTGTGAAAATGTATGTGCATGATTGGCTTGTTGAAACAGCTTGAAAATGTTTAATCAGGGCTGAATATTTCTGTCTACAGTAGCAGTTAGATTAAAAACAATCAAAATAAAATAAAAAAAAAAAGCTATCATTTCACCAGTGTGTCGGGGTGAAAGTCTAATTGGATTGTAGTTGAAGATAAACTAACTTCACTGTGAAATGAGCAGTTGAAATTTGGGAATTGGGGAGGGAGGGGTGGGGGAAGGGTCCTTATTTGGAGCTTGACCTTTGATTCTTAAGTCAAATAAAACCTGAAAAGAAGGGCCCTTCTTTGCAAAGTGTATTTCATACATGTGAGGTGGGAGAAAGTGGGGGTAGGAGAAAGAAAAAAAAAAAAAAAAGGAGAGAAACTCCTTGAAAACTGGTACTTGACATCAGAACCAGGTGGCTGATTACAATGTCTTGGTCAGGACGGTTCACTAATCGTCAGTATGCAGATATAATATAACCAGTAACAAATGCTGACATTTATGCATGCATTTATCAACCAGAAGTGCCAACGCAAACAAAACCCTCAGATTATTTTAGGAATCCCTCTAAAAGCCTGCTCTTGAAATTCCACACAGAGTTGCCGATTTTAACAATGGTACTTGAATGCTGGCACTGAACACCAAAATCATGCTCATTACAGACAGCCTCATTGCCTCTCCCCACGCTCCCTCGCACAATCCCATCCTTTCCCAGCTCTAGTGGACTGCAGCCCGGTTCTTCTCTGCATGAGTCTGAGAACCAGCTCATGTAAATACAAGCGGGAGAATTTAGGTTGTGTCACGTAGCAAAAACAATGAGTGGAACAAATGAGCCGAGCAGCTCGGAGGGTTGGAAATCTCTAATTACCAGAGCTAGTCACAGGCAAACACTGAAGGAGGGGCGGACTATTTGCACCTAGTGCCACTCAACCAGGGTGACAATAAATTTATGAAAGGTCAAAGAACTTTCCATATGTAAAACTTGCAGCGGGAGTGATGGGGGCTGTCACCCAGCCGGGCTGCCAGGGCTGTGGCGATGCTGCCACCTGCCGATGCTATCAACCTCTTCTGAGATCCTTCTCTGCTCTGCTTTTCCAGTCTCGTTCCTTCTCCAGACAGCTTACACTGGATTCGCCCTCATCACCTAACAGAATTTCCAGTGGCTCATGTTGATTATAACACTTACTAAGGATGTACCTGTGGCAGTCTGGCACCTCTTCTGCTGAGATCCCACTGTCCTGCACACAACCTCAGTATCACTTGCTGGAAAGGCAAACATAAATATTAGTCAGCTAGTACTTGCCTTTGTTAAATACAGCCTTCTTTTCTAAACAGAGCTTAAACTCATAGCACTTCTATTGCTGTGGACTATGGTATACTTCTTGTCAACATGCCCTTCATTGCTTAGTTTTCAGACTGTGAAAAATGCTTTTCGTATAAAAATGCCTCTCCCATAAATATACAAAAGCTTCCACATCCAGCCGTCTTGATGAAAGGCCCTGTAATACATCTTCTTTATAAAATTTACACAAAGATGTATATAGATGCATACAAGTGTATCCATAAATATCCAGAGGGAAATAAGATCAATAAAAGCTTTTTAAAAAAAAAAGATAATCTAGTAATGTTCAATAAATATGCTCCCTCTCTGAATTCCTTCTGCTGCTTTTTTGTTTTGGTTTGGTTTTTGTTTTTTGTTTTTTTTGTTTTGTTTTGTTTTGTTTTGTTTTGTTTTTTGACAAATCATCTAGATGAAGTTAAAAAGTGGGAAGTTAAAAAGTAGGGGGAGGAATTTTACAACAGCATTCTCATTACAGGCTGTAAGGGTCATTTTTGTGCATTTATAGTTCCCTTGTGTGGGTTCATCCACATCACCCGGTGATCTTTGTGAAGAAGACTCAGAAGCAAAGCTCTTTTCAAAGAATTGTTTGAACACCACAATTTCCAGTAGAACTTTCAAATTCAACTTGCCAGTTAAGTGTGTCCTGTGTGTGCTGCTCCTCCCCAGCCCATACGCACATGCACAAGCACAGAGACACACACTTCCAAGCAGCTGCTGAAAAATGTCAAAAGGTGGTTTGGAAGAAAACCTTGTTCTTTCTCCCTTAAAGTCTTGGGTTTGCTCAATTGTATTCTTGAAACTGTTTAGGACAATTTATCTCTGTATCTGCAAATCTGAATCTTCTGTGTCTGAATCTTCATGTTCTGATGCTGCACATGCCATCATCACACCTGCTTGTGCTGTGATTACAGCTAGCCCAGTATTACCACACTGTACTTTCAGTTCTCAGTATCTGCAGGAGACAACTTATCTCCATTTATTCCCCAAGCTTTAAAAAAGCATTTGGACAACACCCTCAGGCACATGGTGTGGTTATTGGGGTGGTCCTGTGCAGAGCCAGCAGTTGGATGGTGCTTGTGGGTCCCTTCCAATTCAGGATATTTTTTGATTCTCCAAGTGAAGGAAGGGCTCCTTCTAGCTGTGCAAAGGCATGCACAGACTTGGGGTGACCAACATGGTCATACTCCAGGGGAAGCATGTGGTAGTGGCCTCCAGAGCAAAGCCACCAGCTCTCCCACGCTGTCAGCCCAGCACAATTCTTGTTTATTTGTGCCTGATTAACTCTGCACCTGAATTTTAATCATGAGAAAATCGTGTCCAGTACACAGAAATAGAGAGAGAGAGTGCCCTTGGGAGGACCTTCTGTAGCAATTATTTGGCCTGAACCACTACATTTCTTACATTATGTTTAATCATTATAAGACAGATAGACTAAGGGTAACAGTTCCAGCAGTGGACAAGCCCTGATGGTTACCTACGGTACCTAAGGCTGTGCATTTTACCAAACATTTGCATAATGATGCGGCTGTTTAAAAATTACATAACAGTACACTTAAAATGCCAGAATGGCACAGTGGAGCTGCTGCTTAGGTTAACTGATCATGGCTTTTACATGGCTTTCACTGCCAACTGCTTTCTTCTCTGAAACTGCTTGTCCACTTAAAATGTAAAGGCACGCTCTTCCAGTGGCTCCCACAGTTCTCACTCACATACAAAGTCTCTGGTGGGCTGCACAGTGTTTTCTCAAGGAAATATTTCATACCTATAATGTACATTAGGAAATAGGAAATATTTTGTACCTATAATGCACTAGGATTTGCCGTAAAAAAAAAAAAAAAGGCAGCATTTAAAGGTCTCCTTTAGGTGCTGTTATGAAGTTGTGGCCTACATATTGTTTAAAAATATATAGGATTATAATAAATATATGTACACAGCAGTTTTTTGTGTTAAAAAACCCCAAACACAAACCCCACAAAATACTAATTCTCCCAACCCCCTGCTAAGCTTCCAATATATATCCTAATTGTTTAATTGAATTCTGGGCCTGACTGCTAACATAAATGTAGGTATTTTCACTTCAGCTTTAGCACAACTATATATGATTTAAAATGTGTATTTTAATACCATTAAACTTTGACATCCACAAGTGATGAAGAGAATGTTCATATATTTTCTTCCTGAGAAAATTCTTTCTAGTCAAATATCATAACTGAGCCATGAACAACTGGCATGAGTCTTATCTGCTATGACAATCATGATACCAAATAGAAAGACATTACTTTCCTTGCCTCTGATTTTAAAGATTACAAAGGACTCAGACCAGAAGTCCAGAACTTAAGATTTCCTTGTTCAGATAAATGTGATTTATAAGATCAACCCTGAGTTTAATTTTGTGTTTGGGCCTTATCCCACTTCAAGATATGAAATGTTGCTGGGAAGTATGTGACAGGCTCAATCTAAGCTGAATTATAATGGCATTTCCCACTTCTAAAAATGAAAATATAAGAAGCAAACTTTCAATTCTGGAGTGCAAATTACTGTGAGCCACTTATTTTTGATCACTGACATTTATTTTTGATCACTGATATTTTCTAGGAAATAAATTAAAAATTAGAGGAAGGTAAAATATCTCCTGTCTTTGTTTCAGAGAATTAAAGATACCACTGAGAAGCTTAGCTCTTTTTAAATATTAGGCTTCCTGTTGTCTATTTAAAGTTATGCAAGACCAATTAAGAACTATAATGAATAATAATGTTTCAAGAAATTGCCAATTCGTGGAATTCATTAACAAAAAACTGAAAAACATAACAATTTCTTTGTAAATAAACAATTGTTTTCAAAATGAAAACTCTTAGTTTCCTCCCAATTTCATTTTGCCAAAAAGAATTTTGCTACCATGAATTCTGAGCTGCTGCCAAGATTATTGTAGTGTGGTATTCCTCATTTAGTACTGAAATTCGTGTTTTTTTCTAGAGAAGTTGCAAATTGAATCAGAAACATTGTTTTACTTTTTTTGACTACCAAATGAATGCAGCTTCTATGATGTGCAAGAAACATCTTACAACAAGCATATGTCAAGCTGTCTCCAAGCAGACTTTCTTCAGGATAAAAACATAAACTGGTTTTCACTTGCCAAGAAATGCATTGTTGTTTCAAAGAAGTAAATAAAGATGATAGATAGATAGATAGATAGATAGATAGATAGATAGATAGATAGATAGATAGATAGATAGATAGATTATGAAACACTTGGAAAAAGAGAATTCTTCCTCAGCAATAAGAAAATTAATTGAAAATTCAAAAGGAACTTACCCACTCAAAAAAACCCCCACCCCTGTATGTGCCAACTGACATGCCTTTAGCTTATTACTGATGTTATGCTATTTATTGGCAACTTGCAAAAATGACAAGGGGAATCAGTTATGTGTATGTAACCCCCAAGTATTACCACCTTGTAACCAAAGAGCTTCCGTTTCAGTAGGGAAAAAAAAAAAA
>VWZN01001635.1:260802-283319 GCA_013396955.1 Regulus satrapa
AAATTACCACTGTTAATAAAATGGGAAAAAAAATTATACCAATGATGAAAGACACTCAGAGCTCATAAAAAGGAACCATGCTGAAATATGCAGGTTAACAATGTCTCAATTTAAAACAACATAATTCCTGAAAGTTGTGAGGCATAAATTATTTCCTTCACATGAGCAGTATTTATATGGATTTGTCAGTATTAGCAGGAGAAAATAAATTTTAATGTGTGCTCCTCAAACTCACATGGTAGCATGCACTATCCAAAAACTGGAATCATAGCTAACAGCGATAAAAATGTTAATTTATTTCTAATCCAGTAGAAGTCTATTTTCTCTAATAGTTACGGAAATGGAAATGAAGTGATGTCTAAAATTAACACACTGTATTTTTCTTCTTCAAAGACGAAGAATTTCAACTGGGTAATTTTGGATAAGTTGTCCAACATATTTTGTTCAAGCCACACATAGGACATAAAAAAAGTTAACATCCTAAAAGGTATAGAATAATACACTGGATAAGGCCTTATAAATTAAAGTGCTTGTGACTTTTTAAGAATTGCAGAGGTAGGATTCCTTCCCATGGACCACATGACCTTTCACATGTGTTAATGTATGTACTGTGCTTATATTTCAGTATTCAGTGTATCTGCACTGGCAAGTAATCCATCTGGTGTTTACAAAAGAGATGGAGAAGTCTTTTGAGTGATGTCCTGTAACTCTGTCTTCAGGAAAGATAGGATTTTTCCTAATTTTTCTTTCATCTATTATGAAAACTATATGAATCTGTGGACAGAGATGCTACAAATGTATTTCATGTGTTGCTGTCTACATATGCCCATAACTTAAAAATGGGGATTTTTTTCCATAAGTGTATAACTCTTCCCTCCCTCTACCAATTCTACTGCTTTTGTCTGAGCCAGTGAGTCCAATATTCATATTCCATATCAAAACAGAGGAAGGCCATTTTTAATCTAAATTATACAGGAACACTAAGGAAATAACAGAATTGGGAAAAAAAATTGACTTAATTACAAAGAAAAACAAATATCCACAAAATCCCCACAAAGTTTACTGCCTAAAAGTTTATTGAACAGGTGAACAGATTTCTGAATTACTTATGCTCTTCTATAGGTACATATACATGCTTTAAATAGTATACATAATGACTATATCCATTTATAATAAGTTTATTGTGTCAAAATTTCAAATTCCCTGAAATAAACCCATATTTTACTCTTAGAATGTTTCTTCTGGTGGCATTGATTAAAAATAATTCATAAAAGACATATGGCAATGTTCTGATTTAAGGCAGGCCAAGGCAGAAAGTTTCATGTTGTCACTGAGAAAACAGGGTAAGAGACTTGGAACACTTGGATGCAAAAAAACATTCTTTTGGATCTCTTCACCTCATCTGTCTTCAGTATCAGCCCAAGAGATTAAATGCATGTAACTGAGCAGCCTTGTAATTCTGACACCATAAAGAAAGCTGCCTTCTCTTCTCTATTCCAGTCCTCCTACCACTTGTTTCTAGTCTGTGCTGTCTGATGAAGCCCAGAGTCTGAAAGTCTTCTTTGAAGATCATCCTTACCATGAGGAAAGATAGACTTTACCCAGGGGCTGGAAAAAGAAGCCAAGTAAGGAATGAGAACTGAAAAGCCACATTTGTGAAGATTTTTGTTACCTGAACAGGACTGCATTTCAGTTGTGACTTTCACTTGTAACTGCTCCATGCTTCACCTTCCAGCCATGGCAGTGCTTCAGCAGACTTTCATATTGTTCTGACCCAGCTGCCTACACCCTCACAAGACTGCAGTGCTGAATTAATTTTAATATTTGTGTTCCATTTGTTTGCAAAAACTTCAAAGGGGCAAATAAATTCCACTGCTTACTTATGAAACACTTTGGCACTGTAGCAATGGACAGGAATTGATGCACAACCAGAGGATTACTAGTTTGGACTGAAGTGCCAGTGCCAAATTGTAGAAAAACTGATTTGAAGGCAATGAATTGAGAGTGAACCTCACCCTAAAGTTTAAAACATGCCACAGTGCTGTTGTTTCTGGCAATCTGAAACAAGTCCCCTGAAGTTGTTTTCCTAGGATCAGCATCTGTTCTTTAGTGTTGGAAAGTCGCAGTGGGGAGGAGGGGGGAGAAACTAATATCAGGCAAGGGGGCTTTTTTTAAAGGCACAAGTTCTCTTCCTATTTCCATAGCCTTCTAATTCAGATTTTGAAAGTATAAAATGCTCCAGTAATTTGGAAGTGTTACTGCCTGCTTAGAGCCCGAATTGTTACTTCAAATGGGGGAATTTCTGAATTTCCCCACAGCTTACAGCCTTGCCTAAAACCATTCTGTAACGCTCACTAATGTACTGGTTTCTTTGTCAAGGCAGATGCTTCTAAAGAAAGCCTGGACCACCTTATGCCAGAGGGTGGAGATATATTAGCATTTCTAGGCCAGGACAATCAATTAATTGGTAATAACTACTAGAATTAATCAGCCTTGTCTATCTGGTTCCATTACACAGTAACAAAGCACCAGCATGTCTTTCCTGCTGTCACTTCTGTTCATTTTTTCTATATATTTTGCTTAATCTTAGACAGTATCATATTTGAATTTATTTAAAAGTCATTCTTCATATTACTTTTCAGTATCTCTGCTTTTTCCCTGTATCAGAACAGCATATGGAAATTAGATGTTCTGCTTGCTGGCTGCATTTTCAGGAGGAGAAAGTGGAGGTGGAAGTGCTTATTAGGAGCACTGGGAGGATCTACCTTTGCATCTGCAGGGACGTTGAATGTGTGACCATAGACTCTAACATGTATTTGAAGTAGGATTAAAACAAAGTGGCAAAAGGCACCATTCCTTGCCAGCCCAAAAGCAAATATGTTCTTTCATAGGCTGTCAGCAGCCACAGTCAGAGGCTTGGTAATAGTAACATAAATGCTTGGGTGAAATTTTGTGAGGGTTTAGGAGAAAGTATTATATCTCTGCCTCAAAAGCAGAAACATCCTTCAGACTGTTAGAGCAGATACTGGGCCGGTACAGTTTCAGATTTGCTATTGTTATCTACTACTGATAGTTCATCCATTTCCAGGACGGAAATGCAAGTACCATATCCATAAAGACAAACCAGTTGGTGACATTTCACAAATATTTTTAGTCAAAAGAGTTTCCTTTTAATTCATATTCCTATACGAATAAACACCAGACATCCCTGTTGAACATAAACCTAGCTGACTAAATGCAACTGTCCAGTCCTGACCTTCTGCTTCATGAGTTTTATTTTTCAGATATTACTGTTTGAAGCCTTTCCATAATTTATAGCACGTTACTCCACATTTTCTTTAGTTTTCAAAGCCGGGTCCTAAATAAAGACCAAAAAACACTTCAAACAACTTAATCCTTCCTAGAAAAGGCTGTTAGCATTCAAAGATGACATTACATCAAAAGCAAAGGTTAAACTCCAGAATGCATTCTTTGAATGAAGTAACAAAAGCTCTATTATAGCCTTTGATCACTTGAGCTCACCTGTAGGAAATGTTACACCTTTTTATTAAACTGTTGAATTGTCTTTGCTGTACAAGCTGGAGACATTCTTGACAGGCTTAAAGTCGTTAACACCTCTGAGGAATGCTCAGCAGAGCCTATAATACTCTCTCGTGTCTATGCATGTTAGTATAGCAACTCTGTACTTTTCTAACAGCCCAGGCACTCTTTCCTTTTATTTCTTTAACACATTTATTGGCAAAAAAATGGTATATTGGTAAAATTATCTATTACACAAATATGCACAGTAAAATATTTGACCCTATCAGGAAATAGAGCTCCTATCATTAGATTAGAAAATTTATTGAATTACCATGAGAGGTTTTTTAAATGAATCACCACTTAATTACTGAAAAGAAAACCAAACAACTCTGCATTTTTAATTGGTAGCTGGGCAGTACTAGTTAGCATTGTCCATTACCAAATGCAGCACACACAGTCAATTCATCTTTCATTCAGATAACCTGCATTCACATTCTCACAAAACTGACACACACATACCTGCCACGCTTTTCCTCCCTCTCTCGAGCATTAACTGTTCATATATAAATGTATATGCAAGCAATATGAACTATTAAAATAAAAATAAAGATCAACAATATATTTTTAGTTTCTCTTCTTTTAAAGATTGCTGCATTTTTTTTTTTGTTTTAGAAGCACTGCCAAATACAAGCATGTCTTCTTTTAAAAGTAAGTAAATAAATAAGCTTATAAGGATTTTCTGACAATCCAGACTGTTATTTAGTTCTAATATCTTTAACAATGAACAGCTGAAAGCTATTTCCTCCCAGCCTCTGTGGATTTTTTTTCTCCTTTTATTTCTTCTGTTCTTTTGCACAGCTCATCTCTTTATGCTTAAAGATTACTTTTATAAAGACTAGCAGTCCTACATCTATGCACTCTCAGACAGAGAACTAAGAGTCGTTTCTCCTTTTCTTCACAAGTTTTGCTCTACATACATTACTTCTTGCATGTCACAAACCTTTTGAATATGTCTAATAACACTTTACCCTTCAGGTTCTGGACATCTTCCACTGAATAAACACTCAGATGAAAGCTGACTTCCAGACCATCCCTGTATACACATACAAAAAGAAATCTTACATAGCAATGAATGCTATGAAACTTGTGAGGTTAAACAACTACCAAATATAAATTATGACAGATTTTTTTTTTAAGAGGATGTATCCTTTAAAAAAGGAAAGGCACCTGCTGTCTGCCTCATGCAACCAGCAAAAACTAAGTTTACATCCTTCTTTCTCACTAGATCTATGATTTTCTTCGAGAACATCTGAGTTACTCATGCTTCTATTCTTGGTCTATTTAGAGATAACTATTCAGCAGAGGCTTACAGTGAGCTTCTGGATCTTAATCCTGTTGTCTCGATTAGTCTCTCTAATGATTACACAGTTTGATTGCCTCAGAGGGAGGTGGAAAAGAATGGGGTAGAGTGAAGGGAGCAGTTTGTGTAGTCCCCATTAGCTCCTGATTACAGGAAAAACAAGATAGTGTCATGTTGTCTGAGTTCAATGGGGAGGAAGGTAACGTGCCTCAGAATAATTCTGCACAATCAAGAGATTAGAAGGATTAAATGTAACCAAACCTTTCCTAAAACAAAATAATGAGCAGAGTGATGTTTTTAAGTGGTAAACACTGACTAATTTGTTGACTCATTTGTGAGTGTCTACTAACACAGTGAGAGCACCGGTGAGAATAAAGCAGCTGTCCATACCTGTTTCCATGCTGAATCACATGGAATGGATTTAAGATTTCTGTGTCTATTTGACTTTATTCACTGAATATTTCTGTCCTCCCTTTTCTGACTCAACTGGGCAATAAAAACTCAATATTTTCTAAAAAAATTCATTTTTCTGTACCTTTCAACGACCAGAACAAATGAGTGAAAGCTAGCTCACTTGGAAGCAATTTTCATCACCAGTTTCTTCTTATATATGAGTGATTTAGGCATTGTATTTTCCATAAAATTTGAAAACTGCTTCAATAAAAATTCAATCAGAAAAATAAAAACATAATTTTATTTGCTAATTCCCTTTGAAAATTATACACAAATAATCCTAATATACCTCTCATTTTTCTACATTTTATAATTTCTTAAATTAACAAATTTTTATTTCCTTATTTAATTCTATGAAAATACCTCATTATTTCCAGTAATGTATGGAAATTCTTCATCAAATGTCTTCAGTGTCTGGAGAACAATTTAATCTTTTCTTCAATCACAGTGCTGTCAGATGCAGAAAGCAATATTCACTCTGTACAGAAAAATCCTTTTTAGTCCTCAAAAGAACCCTACTCTATGATAATATTCATAGCAGAGAAAACACAGGAACATATTGACTTATATTCTCTTTTAAAAGCTTATAGAAGGTGATGGCTTAAACTGAGAACAGCAGTTCCTCCAAATAAAAAAAAAGCGCATCCCATCCTTATCAAGCAAACATCATCTGTGGTTCTTATTCATTTTAAAAAATCATTTATCCCTACTGTTAGCCTGCTCCTCCCTTCAAGGCACAACATTCAGAAGAGACGAGTAACTACAGTGAAACATGAAAACTAAATGTCCCAAAATTATCTGAAAAGTAAGTGCAACCCCTTCCTATATGTGCAGTAATGCCAGAAGAGTGGAGGGCTGTGGTCTGCCCCTTGCTTTCCTCACAACAGCAAAATAAGGATAAGTTTATAAAGTTACAGAAGACTTTATAAGTCTCTATGTAATTGGTTTAAGATTATGTATCACCAAAAGAAATTAGTAAGGCAATCTCTGTAAGGAGAGAGACAATATTTTATGAGGTTAGGCTGTGTAACTAGAAAATACAAATTTCTGAAGTCCTTTATCAGATGAAATGTAGGAGCTCTTGGCTTCCAAAAGTGTTTTAGTGGATGTAACTCCACTTCCAACCAACTCTAGGATCTAAAAATGAAAGTAACATCATCGGGAAACTGAATGTTTACAGCTCATGTAGATACAGGGGCTAAGCTCACAACAAACTCAGACGCAGCCTGGAAAAATTTTTGAATTTCTCTTGGCTTCAGATCCCTGGCCTTCAGTTACCAGGATGAGTGTCAGATTAGCATTCCCAAATCTGTTTAATTCATAAGCACTGTGCTTATCACAGAATGATAGAAGGCCTGGGTTGGAAGTTACCTATATAGGTCACCTGGTTCCAACCCTCCTGCCATGGGCTGGAACACTTTTAATTAGACCTTGCTCAAAGCCTCATCCAATTGAGCCTTGAACATTCACACGGATGGGGCATCCATGTCTCCAAGTAACCTATTCCAGTATTTGTTCATCCTCCCAGTAAATAAATTCTTTGTTATGTCAAATCTAAATCCATCTTTTTTTTCAGTTTAAAACCATTACCCCTTCTCCTTTTGCACAGGCGCTACTAGAATGCTTATCTGCCTCTCTCTTCTAAGCCCCTTTAAGTAATGAAAAGCCACAATTGGGTCTTCCCTGAGCCTTCTCTTCTCCAGGTCAAACAACCACAACTGTCAGTCCTTCTCTTGTGGAGTAAACACAGCTATCCACACAGACTTTCCACCAATGCCTAAACTGGAAGCTCTCAGCGCCACTCTTTCCCCATTTGGAGTCAGAATCTGATGTTTCCTCAACTTGTAAGAGAAAATAAAATGAGTCATGGTGAGGGAAGATATTTATTGACAACCACAGAAAAACTCTCAGGAAAACTGTGTTTTCCAAATACAGGTATCCTTCTTGCTGGAAGCTCAGCCTCATTTAGAAAAGTACAGGAGGTAGGCTGAATTACAGATCTGAAAGAACAGATTAACATGGGTGTTTTAACAAAAGAAAAACAGTGATTTTCAAATAGTCACCCCCAAATTACACTTTTTTTTCAGATCATTTGTTTAGTAACCTTAGTAATCATTAAAGGAGTTTAGGGATTCTTTTGACACATTACTTATCACAAGCAGAAGCTAGGAAGTCACAACACTAAAAAAAGAAGTCAGTTGCCCTAGGCGTGTTTCAGCTTACTGTCAACTCAGTCTGTTCTAGTGTTTCACTTGTAATAGCTCCCTTGCTGTACTTATGACTAATAACAATAAAATATTAACAAAATAGTTTTGCTTGGTGTTTACTCTAGAGACAGGAATGAAAGATGTTGTTGTGTCCTCTGTTTTGTTTCTAGTCTGATGACTAGTTTTGCTCCAATTTCTACCATAACATTTTGATGCCAAAGGGACTGGTGACAGCAGTACAGCTGTATTCACCACTGGTCTAAGAATAAACAGCCTGGTATGCTCTCCTTGCCTTAGAGGGAATTTTTTTGTTCTGTAGTGTCTCTTCTCAACTAGAACTTTCTAATACCCTCCGACTTCCTCCAGCTCTTCACACTCCTCCCAGATGTTGCTAAAAGACACGGTGATGCTTTTTGTCCTTGGGCTACCCTGCTGCCCATGTTGAGCTCCCTTTCATCTCTTCCAGCTCCTTCTGCGCTCAGTCAGCCTCCAGCTGCAGACGTTAGAGCTGCTCCAATTCCCAGAGCCTTCAGTGATGCTTTCTTCAAAAACTGACCCTCTCCCCTCTGTACTGCAATGTGAAAGGTTTGCCAGTTCTCAGAAGGCTCTCCTGTAAAAACACCTCAAAATACCAAACAGATTAAATTTGAAATTCATAACAATGTATTTTTATTTCATTGCAATTACTGGTTGTTTGTAAACATTCCTACAGGTCCCAGGTGAAATTGGGCATTACCCATAGGAATAAATAGTCCTCGATACAGTTTGCCATACAAACAGACCAAAGATAAGGGAAGCAGATACTCACTTCACTCCAAAGTCCAGCTGAATTTGTGCAAAAACATGTGGAAACCGCAGCAAAAGTGTTCAGGCTGTACTATGAACTTAATACTCTGTATACTGAATTGAGTTTTTTATAGTTTTCTGGGATTTTCTTGCATAAGCTTCATGTGGTTCTAGGACTTACAGAATTATGGTCCGTTTATTTCAGCACTACTGCCTTATGAACAAGGGATCTGTTAAGGGTTTCTCAAACATCTCGTTCAAACTAAGCTCTGAAGAAAATTTACTTTCTTTAAACCCGTTAAGGTCTACGTTTTTAATCCCTTTGGTGATGTTACATGAACATATAATTTTATGTACAAGTTGGAATGGATTCTTAGAATAAGAACAAATAAAATTTAAGAGAAAAACAAAATTAAATGAAATTAAATTATAAAACAAGTTTGAAAATGTCAGGCGCTAACCAGTGATATCAAGGTTGACTTTTGTATTGTCTGCGTAGTTGGTAGCCTGTCATTCAAACCAAATTATGCTTTTAAAACATGTTTTGCAAAGTGTGAAAAGACTGGCAAATACTTGTGCTCTAACAGAGATTCCCCTTCGTCCTCACGCTGTGATTCCCACCTCTTTGTGGTAGATCCACAGTTTGTCCTCTCAGACTCTTTTATTCTGGTATCTTTTTAATGTTAACAGCAGTCAACTCCAGATTGCAATATCCCTTAGCATTGTAGTGGTGATGGGATTCACATTACCACTGGCACTTTATCTCCTGATAATTATGTAATTAACTTACTGTGTAATCACCATTGTTTCCAGCAACTTGCTACATGATTGCCACCTCATTTCCACAAAGCAGCACATTTTGGTTTTAACATGTCAAACCTTGAGATGTTTGAAGACTTGTGAACTTCATGATGTCTGGAGGTTTTGAAAGGGGTTTTGGCTCAGATGTGGAAGCTGAGTCCCCTTGAGGTGTGCCATGATCCTTATAAGGATAAAGACAACCTCTCTCTAACCTCCAAACCGGAATGTTTCTGTGTTTAACTCACACATTGGCCAAAANTATACATGGAAACTTCTATTAGTTAGGAAAAATTCGACAAAAAAAATATGCTAAGCACAGCATATGTCACAGTACGCTGTGGGTTTTATTTTTCTAGGTGTCTCTTTTACATACTGCAGTGTCCATACTTTTTCATATTTTTCTGTTCATTGTTTCTGTTTTCAAGTGATTTTTTTTTCTTAACGTTTCTATTCCATTTCTCTAAGCTCTTGCATTTCATTCACTCATTGAGAAGAATTTTTAAATAAGATTTTCAAGGCATTTCAAGAAGAGGCAAATGTGGTCTTCTCATCCCACAGTGTTGCACAAAAAAACAGGAAAGAAAGTGTCCCCGGTGATTCATTACAAACATGGCACCTTTTAAACGCTAATAGTTACCTTAATTTTTCTCATGCACAGATGGATTGCTCATTTTTGTACCAGCTCTGTTCAGTTTTGGAAGACAGTAAAAGGAATCAGGAACTCCTTGCAGTTCAAACTGACAAATTTTCCAAAATCATTGGATTGTATAAGCAATTAACAGCCGACAATCACACCAAACATTGATATAAATGAGGATTATGTCTTTGGATCAGTAGCAGAAGCAGAGTTGGACAGAGTTTTTGAGCAATCTGTGAATAAATCAGTGGGATTTAATCCAGGATGTGACAGTGACACACTCTATGCTTCCATTTCTTAGGCTGGAGGCCAGGGACACCTATTCTAAGCCAGCCTTTTGAACTTCCCTGAGAATGCTGAACATACTACACTGGATATGACCACATTACTGTTATATACAAATAGTTAGAACTGAGTCTGGATTCAGATGAGACCAAAACCACTTTTTCTATTGAAGACTTCTCCAGTGAGACAGGCCAGAAGGGTGATGTTCACTATTGTTTAAATATCTGCCAAACTGCAGCTTTAATATTAATGGCTTATTCAGGTCATGCCATTTCTTAACGGGTTTTTTTGTATCATCCTCTATGATATTTATGCTAATAGCCAAATGCTTTCAATGAACTTAATTTCTAGCTTCAGTGAAATAACTTCTACACATCTAATTTAAAAAGTAGAACACTCAATTTAAACAGAATATACATAAAAGGTTTTTTTCTCTTTTGCCTTATACTGCTATTGTTAAGCCTGAATCAGATATGAAATCTAAGCTTGTTACTGGGAAAAAATCCATTCACATTCAAAGTTTAATGTTACTCAGCTCTCCATACAATCACTGCAATAACACTTTATCTGCCTATTATGCGTGTCCTTGACAGAATGTTCGCAGAGCTAATCATTTACAGAANAGGGCCTTGGGATTCAGTCAGGTTTATAAATTCTTTCAATTACAGAAATAGTTTTGAAATTCTTAAAACAATATCCATTGTTGTATATTGATTCATTACATCATTTAACAAAGAAAATGCTGTTATCAAATATAATCCTTCTCAGTGGTTGTTATGGTGAAATCATATACCCAAACAACAAAATCCTTCAGAAAAGTATGGTATTATTCCATTCAACTCTTTGCAGTTACTGGCCAAATACACATTCTGGTGCAACTTCCTTTTTAACCTCCTAATGAAACCTAATACTGCAGATTGGAGTCTATCTCGTCAAACTGCAGCTTACAGGATACCTCTGTGGTGCATTAATCTTTTAACCCCTTGAGGCATACTGAACATCAATTACACAGTGCTGTTGCCCAGAGGTGAGATATATGAGCTGGAGCTAAGGACAGACTACAGCAGCGGCATCTTACACACAGATCATGAGCAATCCATCTTCTTCAGGGTGTGGGGGCAGAACAACTTTGGAAAGCCATCAAGGCGTAATACTGTATTTGAGTGTATTTGCGGCTAAAACTAACTTGTCACACAAGGAAAAGCTCGCAAATCATCCTGACCCTCCTGACCCCGTGCAATCTGCAGCTGAGGAGCACAGGCTATTAAAGAACCTCACAAGGTCCACACAAAAGAAGCAAAAAAGGACTCTTATAACAACCCTGGATTTCTCAGAGCATCCAGTTTAGGAGGAGGATGGAAAGTAAATACCACCATCAAAATTGACAGTTATTATTGGCATTGCTTAAAGACGAGACAAAATCCACTTTTATAAAAAAAGGGGGAAATTCACAATGTGAGCCCCCTGCTACTGAGATTTCCCATCAGATGCAAATACTAAAAAGTGAGTTCTTCCTTCTATAAAGTTCCCATAGAAATTAGAATAACTGTATGTCTGCTCTATATTTCCTTTCAGGCACTAAGTTTGTTCTTAATGTGTTTGTCACATTAAGACAGTAAGAGTTTTCATTGCTTTAGGAAGTATAAATCTAAAATATACAGAGTGGTTACAGCTTGCTTAATGGTAGATGGAACTGGTACCACCTCTTGTCAGGGCAGCCAGTACTTGCTGTCACAGGACTAGATGATTGTGTCACAAATACATGAATACCTTTTATGAGCAGCTACCTACAGCTTCATCAAGGCTTACCTGGATGCCATGACATCTATTCAAAAACTCACCAAGGTTTTTGAGTTCTATGCTCTCTATTCAAAAACTCACCAAAGCAGCTGGTTCATAAAACTTCTAAAACACTTACTAAAAGATGCATTGACTGACTAAGGATAATGGTATATTGAATATTTGGTGTGTTAGAGGACGATAGATGCATTTTCCAAAGGTTTTTAATAAGTCATCCTGGGGATGAAGAAAAGAAATGAGTAGCCAGGAACCAATAGTGTGTTAGGCTCCAAAACTAAGAGTTTATCACCTGGTTTTTATTGTTCCTTTATTTCTATTTGAGATAATAGCCTGGAAGTGAAAAAAGTCTGCATTTGCCTGTGTTCAAAACTGTACATATCTTGATGTACCGTACATATATTGCACAGCTAATTAACTACCAAAATCAGTGCACATTACTGGCTGTGCACTCTTTGTAAATTGTAGGTCTACTTCCTGTGGCAATTTTTTCTTGAGGTCAGTATTTTCTGCCTGCTCAATAACATCTGTGAATTTCTTCTCTAAACTTTTTATTATTAATTCATGGTTCATCTGACATTGCTATTTACTGTGTTTTAATAATATTTCCCATTTTAGAGAATCCTTTAATATAAGAAGTGATCTATGCTGGATAAATCTGTAAAAGCATAAATATTTCTCTAGAAATCAGATAGAGAAGCCACTACTGTAAAAGTCTATTAACTCCTGCTCTTCGTCCAACTGTTGTCTGTGACATCCTTAAGCCAGTCAAGGCTGCTCCTGCTCACAGTCACCAACACGCTTCACAGATGCAGGATTTTAGAAAGCAAAGCAGTTTCCATTGGCCTGTGGACCTGCCCGAAGTTCCTCAGCAGCATAGGCACAACTAAATTTGTCAGCTTTAAGATAAGGAACAAACAACTTACTTTTTTTCATACGTAGGGTGGTAACATTCGTTTTTACTGCAGCAAAGCAGATGCTGTCTTCTACCCATGCCCAATCCCTGCTTAAAGATAGCTGCAGCTTCCTCTATTTGCCTACCATTTCTACTCTTGCCTTCATTTGCAATACTATCAGTATTTTAAATACCTGAACAAAGGCATGAAATATTTAGGAATTTGCTTGAACTGTATAACCAAAGAATTAAATGTAGTAAATAAACACTCACTTTAGGAAAGTCAAACATTACATAGATTATAGCTCTTCCTAGAATTAGTATGTTGCAGCCGCAGAAGCTTGCTGTGATGGTAAATAGCTTTATACAATCACAGACTATATTCAAGGGAAAAAAGACTAGATTCAAGTTTGATATTTTGCACACATATAAACAGAGTTGAACCTGGCAACAGAAATGCTGAGCTGGCTGAAGTCTGTGGAGTCACAGATTTTAGTAGGGTTAGGGTCTCATTCTCGCCTTTTTATTTTTAATTATGGGAGGGGTTTGCAGCATCTTTCATTAATGGAGCAGTCAGGAAGAGTCTTAGCTCTGTTAGATCTTTAACTTCTAGATAGAAAAAGCTAATCTAAAATAGGCTCCCTCTAGGGTTAATGGATGGAGATAGACATCTCCAGAGGGTGTTTCATCCCACCTGGTTTTGATGTATACCAAGGAAGAACTGCCCTCAGGAGATGCATGTTTCTCTCTGCTGATTATAGAGAAAATATAAATGACTAGTGCATTTAGGTGTCTAGCTTTCAGATAGCTAACTTTATGTTAAACAAATACCATTCTGAATAGAGATTTAGATGTAGGTATTTTATAAATTCTTGTGATCTCACTTCCAAAATGAAAATAAAAATCCAGAATAAAGAAATTATGCACTAAAACTGCTGTATAGATGCAGGCAAAGAAGATAGTCGGTCTCTCCCAACACCATTAAACTTTCTGTAGCATTCTAGATAAACCTTATTTCTTTGATAAGTCTGAGTAAAGTAGATTTATATTATAATACATATAAAGCCATACAATTGTAGTAATAGCCCTTGCTTTCATGTATGGACACTTACATACCACCTTCTGTGTGTGGCTCTCAGAATGTCCTACAAATATTAATGATTTTAACTTCCCTGTGAGCAAAATAGTTCTATTGTGTTTTCTATACAGCTGTTGAAACCGCAGCAGCACACATGGGATAGATTCTAATTCTTGAGAACTACAAAGTTTCATTTAATGCTCAACTTATGAAACAAAGACTTCTGAAAGTTGCTTTCTGGAGGAAATTATTCTTGGCAGCAGTGCCAAAGTTAAAAACGTTCTTCATTTTTGTGCAACCTGTGAGTGGAAATTTTCATATAGGAGAAAATTAAAATAAGACATGCTGAGATACTCTAAAATCTTGTCATATGAATAAATATACTTCCATGGCATTTTGGAAGAAAGTTTTCAGATTAATATATAACATAGTCCTATCCATCATAATACACTCTATATATTATGTTGAGTGTATATCATAGAACTAGTTGAGAAAAAGTTATCACCATTATTGTATAAATGCTTACCCTTTAAGTACAGTGTTTGTTCTGAATTAGAATTTTTTAAAAAATATATTTTTAATAATTATTAAAACTACTTAAAATTATTATTGGCACCTTTTAAAAATATTGCTCCTGTACTTATGGAAAAAAATCATTTAATTTCATACGTCAAAAAACACCTTATAGTTGTACGCTATTAGATAATAATGTATTCTGTGAATGATATAATCTGCATGTTTACAACTATATACGCAAATGCAGACAGGTTCAGAGGAAAAAAAGGCAGTTAGTGGAGACATAGTGGAGGCTATGTTAAAATTTTCATATGATTGTGGTTTATTATTTTGATCATTGAGAAATGTTTCTAATACATTTTTACAAGCATATAACTCACTGTGGAAAGAGCATTTCCATATGTTATATAAACTTGTTCATAAACTTTTTCTTTGACTTACCACTGATGCTTTTAGAAATCACTAGCATTTTGAAAAAGAAAATTAATCACAATAATATTGACTAGGCTGGAATGCTTTATTTATTGAATGAAAACATTATACCACTCTGTCATTTACTAGTGCAATATTTTAGCATATATGATCAAAAAAAGGATCTTTTTTTAATTTGTGAAAGTAGGTGACTAGGACTTTTCATATGTATTCTTTATATATAGATAAATACACATCTATATGTATATCTATGTACCTGTATTAACATGGAAATTGCAAGGACGTAGCATATATTTTATACTTTTAATTATTGGTGAAGACTGCACAACATCTTTCATTATTTGCTCTGACTCTCAGAACATTCCCATCGTTAGGAAAAAATTAGCTGTCCTCTCTCCTTAAATAAACTTTACAGGACTTGCTTCTAAAGGTCCCCTGTAGTCCAGAGAGAAATTCTGGGGCCTCCAGAGATCACTACACACTGTTTGGAGACATCCACCTCAGTAGTAAAGTTACTGACCCACCAGCTTCTGCCAAAATAAAAGTGTTGACCCTGTTTGTAGATAGTGTTCCCAGTTCTCATTTCTAAGAGGAAACTGGAACTAAGAATTTACTTATGGACAATTTTGCTCAGTGCCTTAGCTGCCTCACCTTACTCTGCCCAAAACACCTCAGTCATATTTTTTAAGGTGGGGTTTCTTCCCCCATGAGAGGCAGACAGTTCACAAAGGGCTGCTCTTTCTCTGTATATTACAGTCGTTGCCTTCTGGTTTATGGTTTATGGAAGAATAGGTGACACTGGCTGAAGACTCTTAACAAAGAACACTGGGTGTCTGAAGCATGCAAGGAATACAATAGAGGACATTTCTCCCTCTCAAGTTAGCAGTCTGTTACAGCCACAGGGCTTTTCTCAGCAGATGAGCTTACCTGCCTTAGCACTGCTTTTGGATCTTGGTGCCAGAAATACACAAAGTATCTACTAATTATCTGATAAATGTGTTTGTTCATGTCTGAAGTGCAGCTTATCTAATTGCCAGCGCCCTTCCTATCTTCCTCTAAGGGGTGGGTTTAGCTGAGAATTCTCCCAAAGAGCTTGCTTTTCATGTGAGCAATTATGTGCTTTGCTTGCTTCGAAGGGATATTAGCTCATCTGCCAATGGCAGCAAAGGAAAAAAAAATCTCAAGGAGATTCAGATCTAAAATAATCTAAAATAATACAGAAGCAAAGAATTTTGGATTTGTGGCTTTAGACTTCATTAAAATTAACATAAAGTTATCAGTGAGGCTTGCTAGGAAGTACTAGAAGATCTGTATTACTGGAAATGCTGTCTTAAGGGCATAAACTTGTAAGGCCAGGTCACTAATCAGTTTCATACTTGGGAGCCAGGAGATTGGAAAGTTAATAAAAACAATCAAATGAAGAAGAAAAAAATAGGGGTTATTAAGAGTGTAAACTCTTGCAAGCTCTTGCAAAGCTCTTCTCAACCACTTATACATCTGAAACTCCCATGACTTTCCGGATGCTAGCAACTTCGAGGCCCAGATGTTCTTTATGTTTTGCATAAAGAGGCTCTTTATGTTTTGCAAATCTTCAGGAGCTACTACCAACTTGCAAAAGCAAGAAAATGGTTTAGCTTTTTGCTACCTCTACTGGACTTAGAACAAGAGGAGAAGGACTCAATCCATTTCATAGGATATATAAGCATTAACTTTCCTAAATTATGGCTCAGCTTATTTAATAGAGTGGAAAGCATTTATCTGGATAACTGACAATTTGCAATATATATTACATACAATTTAAAATGACATTTGCATTTCTCCTTAGAACAATCATGGCTGAAGGAGAATGTTAATACAGTTAGATAATTATATAGGTTCATTTGAACATAACCTTCCATCTTGAATATTATTCTGATACAGGCAGGTACTACTCCTTCTGCCAGTACATATAATACAGCCTCCTCTCAGCAAAATGCATTACAATTCAGCATCATTTCACGAAGAAAAAAAACCCCAAGATTTGGAGCATTCACAGAAGACAAGCAATTATAGGAGATCAATGCATCTTTATTTTATTTATCAGGTTGCTATAAGTTTTCTCACTCATCCAGAGAGAAAAAATGATAAAATATAAGTGAAACAAAAGTATGTCAATATCTAACACATTTTGGCAACAAAGAAGCAAATTTCTGTCTCTCAGCAGACTGGATTTGTGTAAACTCACAGATACCCTAAACTGACTATAAATTTACCTTTTTATACCTTATCATCCTCCTTATGATTTTTTTTTTCTTCTGAATATATTGTGACTGACACAGTTGTCTGTAAACCCCACCAAAGCGGGAAAATCAGTTAAATAATAATTTGTTGTTACAGGTATTGCAAAGAGCTGCTACTCCTATAGGAATATATTTTCAGCAAGACACTGCAATTTGATGTGGCACTCTTATTTGGACGATGTGCAAATTAACCATGGAAGTACAGAATTCCTGGATGAGTGGAAATAGCTACATCTATGTGATTTTGACATTTATCTGTACCACAGGAGATTTCTCACAGCAGCATTCCAAGCACTGTCTTGTAAGAGGCAGCCCTATACTGAAACACAGAGAGGTTCCATCTCATAGGGATCAGACCTTCAGAGTCCTCAGGCTTTTGAAAAAAAAAGAAAAGGGAGACTAAGATCCCCTAAGTAAAACAGACTACTGGACCATTATTGCCAATAAGTTTTTTCTCAATTGCACACTCCTTTCCAAAAAAAGATAGGAAGAAACCCAGACGATTTCTGGCAGAAGCACTATGGAGAAAAGTAAAAGCAATGCTGCAACCATTTCTTTGCTGCTTCCACAAACAACTAGAAGGAAGTATGAGGATTCAATGGCAAGATGGCAGAGAGAGATGTTCAAAGTTCCCTGATACCTTTATGCAACAAGGAAACTTCTGTAAAGTACTTTTTGCTTTAGCACGAATCTGGAAAAAAAAACAAAACAAAAAAAAAACAACAACAAAACCCACAAAAACGAAGCCTAAACTAAAGACTGCCAAGTAGCCTGAAGGAAAATTATATAAAAGATGGTTTCCCTCTTCTCTTCTAACCTACTCTACTCCTGCCTACTTTCTCACTCTGCTGTTTCCCTTCAGCTAATCATCCTTGAAAAACAAAGCAAAAGAAAATAAGGCTTTTTTCATGTTGAGGAGATGAAATGACCCTCAAATTCTACCACCAAGTGGATGACATATCTTTCTTGCCATTATTTGTCTTCTCTTCTGTACTAAGGTCATACCAAACTTAGCTAGGGAATTATATTTATTCCACAGTGTCTAGAAGGGCCTAAAGTTTGCTTGATTCCTCTTACTATATCAAACAACAAATACCAACTAGAAATTACATGGAACAGTATGATAAATAAAATAGTGAAGCAACACACAACTTCTTTCAGCTGAAAAGTTTGTCTTCACCCATTACAATTTGGGAGGAGCAATGAAGAGAAGGTTAAATATCTGGTATGATTCCTTTTCACTCCTAAGTACAGTTATTTACTCTAGATTTACATTATTTAAGTGAATTGAAGAAAGAAAACTGCTCTTGGTCAAGAACTTTTACCCTCTATTGAGATCATCTAAATAAGAACAATTTTTAATATGAAAAATATGGGATTCAAGGAACAGATAAATCGCCAAATAAATTTTACCCCAAATCTTATAATAATTGACATCCCGATTTCCTCTCAAAATTTCAGCACTTCAAGTGAAAGAATTACTCAAAAGCTAAGCTTTCTTATATATACAAAGTATCTGCAAATTCTTGTTGTTATTTTTTGAGTTGTGAAGCAGTACAGAATTTGAGTCAGTGATGCCTGAGCCTCAGTTCAGCAGGGCTGACATTTTTTACTTATTCACCAAGACGTGTCTTTATTTGCGTTAGAAGATTTTTTTCATGTATAACTTCAATATGCCACTTAATTTGTAAATCAGCAATTTACAGTGATTTGTTGATTATCTGTCTCAGACATTCATTAACCATTTAACAGCTGAGGTAAACACTCATTGACATGACATTTTGGGTGGGATTATTTTGTTGGTTTAGATTTAGGAGCCTATATTTAGTGAATGAGCATCTAAGTTTCTGTCAGTGGAGACAGATGTCTCAAATCAGTTGTTTAACTGCAAGCATCTCGAGCTGTCTGAGCTATTTGGGATGCTTGTAAGGCAGATATGACACAGGTCCTATGGGAAAGTTAAATCTTTCTGGGATGGCAGCAAAAAGCAGGTTGGGATACTTTAGCTTGTTGCAATGACAAGAGAGGCCTCTTTTGGGCAAATGATTTAAACCTCAAGACAGTGCACTGAAGAAGAGCCCTTCAGTACTTTTGGTCAACTGACTTGACTCCATTGATTGGATCAAGGATTTCTTGTTCTCAGTCCACCCTTGGTGGTGGAGAGCCTTCCAAATTAGAGAGAATTTACAGGAAGTTTACATCACTGGTCCACTACAAAACACTTAAATTTTGTGACAGAGACCCTGTGGGTAAAAATGCAAGATTCCAGTAGGCATTGTTTATAACAGTTCTCTCACTTTCAGAAATTGCTGAAATTTTGAAAGCAAAGCAAGATGCCACATGATATTAAATTATTAGATTATTAGAAGATTTGTAGCAATACTTATAACATCACTATGTAGCCATAAAAAGGATAACATTTTTACTCCATCTTTCTGAGAAGCTGGAACATAAATTGATTTGTGTATTGAGGCTGATGTCCAACCACTTCACATGAAGCTTATGTTATATACTGACTGACTCTTATTCAGATTTTTACAACCCACTATCATGAATGAAAAAAGAATGATACTTCAGCTAACTAACAATGGCCACCAGAAGTGCAGATATTTAAAAAAATAATAATAATTTTTAAATCCTTATGCATATAAGAATCCAAACTTGATTGAATTATAATAACCTTTGGGTGTCTAAATACCTTAGAGTCATTTAAAAATCCACGTATAAGAGTGTATTTCCCCTCACTCACTGCTGAAGAGAGATGGAAGTATATATTGCACTATCCAGCACCAACACCAGAACCAGCCTAGACACAGCATCCTAAGGGTTGTTTGCAATTGATTTCCTGGGTTTGAGCCTGTGATGCCCAAGGCAACTGAAGTTATGTTACCTAGACTTATTTGCTGAGTTGATGCCATAGTAAGTCTCCATACAGCATATGTATAGTACACTCTTAAATTTCAGTAAGAAGTTTTCAACTCATAAACCTTAACATTTTCAAATCAATAAGTACCAGAGATGAAAATACAGTCAGGTAAATTATTTCACAATAGCAATACATAGAAAAAAAAAAAAAAATTTAGAGTACCCATGCTTTAAAATAGTTTGATGCCAGGGGCTTTTCCCTATGATGGTAATTTATAATGTCATATTATTCTGTCACCTTCCCTAGATTTAAGATTATATTTGTGAGTTTTAATTTGGGAGCTCTCTGATTTGACATAGATTTAGACTTGACAACACCAAGCACACTTTTTGTGTATCCTCAAATATTTGCTATGAGCTGTTTTGAATATTAAAGGTACTTAAGTTTCTTATCACTGAATCCAATAAAAACTTTGTTATTCAAATAAAAAAAATTAGAATAGGAATAAAGAAATATTAGAAAGGAATAAAGATTTAGATTCTCTTAATTCTTAATAGATGGCACTAACCCTTAGCACTAATGAATGCCACTAATAGGGGTAGCTGTGAACAAATACTTTTTGGGAAAAGAGTTTTCAAGTCAATTAAATGAGTATTCAGTTAAATTATAGTTTCAAATTTCCCCTTTACATTCATTATTCTCACTCAGCCCATAGAAGATACAGTTTCCATTAGACCTCCCAGTTTGACTGGGAAAGTAATAAAGAGGTCAGAAAAGCAGCCATGGTTCATTCTGCTATATGTTTGCCTTTAAACCGTAATTTTGACTCTATTACTTTATTATCTCTTGTTACATCCTGTCTTGAAATTATTGCTATAGCCAGTGTAAACATGAGCACATGACAATTTTATTATAAATTCTGTTCTGATTAACAATAGTCAAGCCTATATTTTGTTGAAATAATTTGTATTTGTGATAAATACACTAAAGGCCAAGCAATCCTTAGCTGCTGTTTTTTTTTTTACCAGCAGGTCTTAACACAATTACTTTGTTGTTTTCAATGAAAGGAAGAAAATTAGGTTATCACTTTATAATTTTCATATCTGTTTTTATAGCAGAATTTAAAGCTGGATCCCAATCTATTGTGATAGATATGGATTGATTTTCAAACACTTTGATAAATTTACCAAGAACATGCATGAGCTGAAATACAAGTTTAGCTCCTTTGAGAGGTTGCACTAAAAGTTTAAATCTGTGCACAACGTTGAAGTGTACACACAATAATTTCATGACCTTTTTCTTTTCTGCTGCCTTCAAAGCAAATCTTCCTTACCACTGCAAAATACACTTCCATATTCACACACAAACACAGACACACATAGTTACCCCTTCTCTTTTCTCTATACTTTCTCTTTCCTTGAACCCCTGTTCCCATCTCTATAACTAGTGTTCCCTTCTAAGGAAAAGTTCAAAGAGTGAGAGGTTTAGTATTATTTGGATAAGCATGAAATCTTGTTGCTTATCCCAATTACACAAAACCTCTAAGTCTTTTGAACTTTTTCCTTAGAAGGGAGCACACAAAATTTTATGCTCATTCAAGACACTTGGATTTTCAAACCTGAACTGGAATTTTATGAGGAGAGTCTCTCTCCTATGGTTTAGTACATGTACTACAGTGAATAAAGAAATAGGAAGAGAAAAAAAAACCCAAACTTTGCCAACCCTCCTCCTGTCTCATCTCTTTCTGCAAGATGAAACAGATTAAATTACTTATCCATCACAAGAAAGCTGTCAGGGTTTTTAATTCACAGCCTATTGCATATGCATTACTTTTCAGAATGAACATGATATGTTGTTACCACTTAATGTATTTCAGCATGAGAAGTTCCAGAAAAAGTGCAGAAAAAAAACCCAGAAAAACAGCAAAAAAAAAAAAAACCAGTGTAAAGAGGTTTTTTAGTTGTTGTTGTTTTTTGTTTTTTGTTTGTTTTTTTTTTAAATCTTATGAAAACAGTAGGAATACTGTATTTAAGTTTGTCAGCATGTAGCTTTGCATGTATTTCATATATTCCATTTTTCTTATTATTTAAGTTCTGGCATCACAAAAGGACACTCAAATTTCCCTTTTCAGGTTGAATAAAATCCTTGAAATTATGATTTTGCCTTTTAGTCTTGAACCTAGTCTCCTGCTCCTCGGCAATAACATCTATATACTAGCTGAACACTTCAGTTTAAGCTTTTTTTTTTTTTTAATTCCTATAGTTACCACTGCTGGAAAGAGTGTGATTTTGAGGAAGATGCTAGAGAATGTTATTGCAATACAAGTTCAAACAGTTGGAATATTTCCCCACAAGAAGGAAGTGACAGAGACAGCAAGGTGTCTGCCCTTCTGGTGGTTTCTGTAACAGGCTTCTTAGCCGAGTTTCTTTCCATGTCCCTGGTTATGACAGTACCATCAGAAACATTTATGTTTCATACCAGTGGCTCTTCCAGAGTGCAGCAGACCCACAGTAAAATAATGAAAGTGGCATTATTTAACATTAAATGTCATGACACTTGACACATTCATGCAAATGCGGACCCTGCTAGGAAAAAAAAAAAAA
>VWZN01001635.1:283360-297495 GCA_013396955.1 Regulus satrapa
AAAGCAGCTTCGTTTTCTTTAAAGTGAATTCAGGACTAAAATAACAAGTGATCCAGGCTGGAAAACAGAATCACAGTGCCTGTGACGCACATAGACACAAATTAGCTTCTCTTTATCTCTCTGCTTTTCCAGTCAGGAAGGTGTAATTCTCCTATTTTGGTATGAATTGCATAATCCTCAGAAAAACCTTCTCTATTTTACCCTATCTCCAGCCATTAGGAGGACAGAAGAAAGAGACAGAGGGGAAGAAGGGGAGGGAGGGAGAGTGATGAGAGCTGAGCTGAATGGCAGGGCAGAAGACCAGCAGTTTGGGTCCCCACATTCCTTCCCTCTGTCAGAAACACAGCAGAGGTGCTTTCAGACCTAAATGGAGAAAGTGTTCCTCCCCTGTTGTCACAGCAAACATGGCAGGTCCTCCTGATATGGCTTCCAGTTTTCTCATCTTCTTGCCTTGTCAGAAGGTTGCCATCGTTTAGAAAGATACACAGCATTGTGAAAGGATTAGGGTATAGAACACAATTCAACCCTTTACAAAAGAGAGACGGGGAAGGGGAAGGAGAAAAGCAAAGCGTCAGGTGCTACAGAGCAACTGGATGAGGACAATGTGCAAAGTAAAAATAGCAAATTGATTGAATCCTCGTTTCTGTGAAGAAGGGGCAGAAAAAAAAAATACATGACAAATACTGCCAGAGCAAAGCAGGACGAGAAAAAGTAGTTTATGGCAATGTGTGAAAGCAAAGGATTAGGTGACTCCAGCAAGAGGAAGGTCACTCCCTCAAAAAAGCACTGGTTCTACAATTTAATGCTGACGTGGAAAGCTTCATCTTTGCTGTAGCTAAAACTGAATTTTAGCTACATACTTTTAGAGTAATGGCAACAAAGTCTGCTTGTCATTCTACTACCAAAGCCTGACAAGGTGGGGGTTTTGCCTTTTTAGCTTTTCTCTTAAATTTCATGCCAACAAATCCCCTCAAATAATCAGGTTGCCCACATCTTTTCCCCCCACAAATATATGTCCTCGTATATAGGATTTGCAGCTTTTCTTCTATTCCAAAACATGTTTCATTCACCCTTAACATTTATTATTTTTATGTTTAAAAAACATTTATTGTTTTTATATTTTGTTTTGGTTTTTTTACTGCTTTAAGCCTTTTTTTGTTGTTGTTTGATGCATCTAATTCACAAAACAGAGAAAAAAAAAATTTCTTTACACTTTCTCATTTTTGCACTTCCTGGATGTTAGCAAACACCATTATAATTCCTAAAAACAAGACTCCAAAGCTCTGACACTACTGAAACCACTCAGTTTGTTAATTGCTGAGAGGAACTTTACTTAATGTGACAATGGCTGCCCTCAATCAAGAGTTTCAAAAGTTTTTTTGTTCCTAAATGGCTGTTATGGAAAGGGTATTACCTGACTCAGAAATTACAGCAGGATGTTGGCAAGCCCTAAGTTCTCTGGACAGGACTTCAGCAGTCCAGCTAGATTCCTTTCTACACTGTCAGCATCTACTTGGCCACAGCCCAATACCATTTATCCTGGAACAGCCGTGACCAGTCTGGACAAAAGGGGAGAAAGCAGTGAGCTAACAACTCCAAGTTCATGTTGCTCCCTAAATTGCTGCAGTCTGTCCTGAACATGATTTGAATCCATTATGTGAAGCATGTGGACAGAAAACTCACAGTATCGAGCAAGTTTACAACACCCCACAGATCTAAGAATTAAAGGGGAAAGTCCTAGAATATAGGCATCCAAAATATACTCATGGCTATTTAACTATTGAAGTTGAAATAACTACTAAGTTTAAGAGATGCTGTGAGATGGCTGTATTAATTTAAAAAAACTATAACTGTTATCATAGAAATTGTTTGCAATAAAAAATATGTGATATTATGGTCTAAAAATGTTAGTGGGAGAACATGAATGCAATCCATTGTACACAGATACCTAAACCTGAAACCAGATCTCATAATACTCATTGGAAAGTTGCAGGTATTCAATAATTTTTACCCATTTTATATAACTCATGAGAGAAGGGGAAGTTACTACTCATTATAATGGAAGTACAGAATCTTAATCCACATAATCAGACTAAGACTAAGAAGTAATGCATACAAACAGATACAGAACTTAGGCCTTCCCTGATCTCTAAGTTAGTTTGGACACTTCTTTATAATTTCCAGAATGTGTATTTTCATCAAGTTTTTATAAGGCTAGCTGGTTTTCAAAAGAGAAGTTTTAATTAAAAAGATTATTCAAATAAAAACAATTGTGCATAATCTTGATTAGCAATTTTTTTGTACAGGTTAAGTATGCCCCACACTTAATTCTGGCACTTTAGGAATAAGAGTTTTGCACACCAACTGAGTTTGCTTGGTTCAGTTGCTTTTATTTTCTGACACGTTTTTCATTCTTGTCCATAGTTCAAAGGCAAATAATCTATAAGCAGGAACTACAGTGATGAACCATTCTATATTCAGTAGCTGTAGAAATTTTTAGACAAAAACTTTTGCCATAAGTGTCTTACACTGAAACTCCAAGCTATTAGATAAATTAAATCTTACACTTTGGATTATTTTACATCACATTCTTCATCATTACTCATGTGCTGTTTCCACTCCCTACCCAAACCATTACATTGTGCTTTAAACAAAAACAGCTCCTTCAAGTTCAGAATGACAGCCAGTCAGTGCATAGCACATTTCATGATAAGCCAAGAAAACTTTGTCAAAGGCACCCAGACTCCACTTTTTTACAAAATGAGGTTTATAATGAGGTTGTAATCTTCAAGCAGAGCTGTGCAGGATCTCAGTCTATGAGGCTTTATCCTAAAACTCGTACTGAGAATTTCAAAACAAATTTGAAAAGTCTGCAGAATTAAAGGTCTGTAAACTGACATGCAATGGATATGCTTAGCATACATCAAATATGTGCCAGCAATAAGGACTGCCACTCAAGAAAGAAATTTTGCTGGACGTTGCAGGTTGTCATCTTTAAGGCTGCAGTTCTGATGCAGACAGCTCATCTATTATGCTCCACAAGTCTTCAGTTTGTGGATATCTTAGTACAGAACTATCCAATTAATTGCTTGAAGCTGTAGTAATGTTATGCATGACAAGCAGGAAAATTGCTCTGATTAGGCAAAAGTGCAGAGTCAGACCTCAGAACAATGCAGTTGTATTTCCCTGTGAATACATAGGACAGGAAAACTACGACAGCTCTTCTTTTTGAGTGGATGTGAAATAAGTACTTGATGCTTTCATTAAAAATCAAGTAAATAGCATTTTTATATCATTGCTGTCACATAGGGCCACCAGACCCCTTTCACTGAAGGAGAAGCATCTGTCTTTGAATGGCATGCTTGGAACAACACTTTCCTTTGGAGCACCAACAGAAATTCTCCCCACTAGAAGTATATTAAGAAAAGCAAGCATACCTCATCTAGAATCACTGCAAAAATATATTGTAATTTCTTTCTCTCTTACTCCTGTCAATATTTTATCTTTTCCTAGGAATCCCTCCAAATATGTTTGTACCAGACACACAGCCCCCTGACCGCTTCAGGAGAGCACAAATTTCAGTCTATCTGGGAAAAGGGCATTAAAACTGAGACAAGTGAATGATCCAGTACAATAGAAAGAGGAAATTAAGCTAAACCGGCAACGTGTTCTACCTTAAGACAAAAAGCCAAAGCCAAAAATAATAGAGACAAGCAAAATATCTTGTGTTCTAGTTTCACAAGTAACAGGTTCTAGCAACAAGAGGTCAACCTGCAACTGAAATAAAGCTAAAATATTAAATTTGTAAACAGAAGAGAAGAGAAATATCATGCTTACTGATGAATCTCAGAAAATATTAGGAAAAAATAACAAGCAAGTAATTAAAGGAAATCCTTTGAGGTAAAGGACATTGACCTCAGGCCATGAAATGAGCAGGGAAATTTCCTAAATAACCTTAGAAGTTTTAGTTAAAGCAGTAGCATCCAGGATTATTGTAATCATTTTTCACAGTCTGAGTAAACCAATAATTTATTTATATTATATTAAATTATATTTAATAGTTTTGTAGGAATACACCATGGTTTGGAAGGTGTGTCAATGTATGTCTACACACAAAAAATGTATGATTGCATTCTTATGTCTTTCTGAAACACAGACCTGTATGATAAACTATTTATATATGTAAACCACCATACACATAGACAGTATATAATCAAGAAATATAAAGACATGAGAATATAAAGGACATGACCTAACCTTGAAGTTATATATGTCCTGAGCAGGACATCACACAAGACAATTTCCAAAGTTCCCTTCCAAACTTAACTGTTCCCTGCTTTTAAGGTGGGGTGGCTTTTTTTATAAACTATAAGCAAAGGTGTAGCACCTTTGTGAAGAACCTGTTGTTCCCCAGTAGAGATTAGTTTTGAGAACCAGTATCATGGGAAGCTAGTGGAACAAGGTCACACATGATCTTACAGTTGTGGGGCTGATGACAGCAATGATTTTTCCCAACACCCAGAGACCACAGCTTGAATCCTTACAGCCTGATCTCTTCTGCCCTACTACAGAGTTCTTAGATACAACGTTTTACAGAATTATGAAATTTTGTTCTAATCACTGTAGAACAAAATAGTCTGAAAGGATAGAGAAAAAAATAAGTCAAATTGCAGACATGAGGTCAAGCTCTTGAAAAATAGAATATAAATGAGACATACCTAAAAGTTCATCTGCAAATTATTTGGGCAACAAAACAGTTTACAGACATGAGCAAGAAGAAAGAGTGGTTTTTTTGGAAAATCTTTAAAAAAGCAGGTGAAATCAGAGTATAGACAGAAATTTTAATACCTATAGTACTTATAGAGAATTACAAAAATTAAAGATAATAAATGGAAAGAACTGGAAACAGATCTCAAAAGAAATGCCCTTCAGTTATTTGAGTTTCAAATAATTTCAAATAGTGATTATGAGTTTATTATAAAGTGCTAAAAATTATGAAGACTATACCACCAGGGTTTTCAAAGAAGTGGTAACAAGAGCTAAATAATACAATGATGCTCATCTGTGCCATAAACAGCCACACAACACTATCCATGCTGAGATAAACTAAGTGAAGTGCTGGGTTTGCATTAAATATTTGGTCTTTAACTATATCTGAAGCCTGTATTGATCACTTTCCCCTTTCCCTGTGATAAGCAGTGCTCCAGGTGGACAGAGAAGAGCTGACAGAAGTACAGGCAGAGAACAGGCACATCTCTTGCTAGAGGCTTCTGTTAGGACCAAAAGCAGCTCAGAAACACTGAAGAGAGCCGACAGCGGGGTAATCTGACCCTCTGCTGAAGTCACATTAACTACTTTTGGGTTTGCAAGACAAAGGATGAGATAGCACCAAGACAGGTAGCCTGGGGACAGGCTTCAGGTTGTTAAGACAGCTACGGGGTTAGCCAGGAGGGATACAAACTTCGGTGAATTTTCCTGGGGGGAAGGGGGAGAATGGGAGTTAAGACCAACCAAGTAGCGTGCCCGGTAGCAACAGTTATATGATGGCAGCCTTCAGCTAGCCAGAGGCGTCCATGAAAACTGCACAGAATCAGTTCTGAAATCCAACAGTAATGTCCATTTGTTGTAGAAATTAATTCCCCGAAGAAGAGAGCAAAGGAAAAAAAATCAAACATAGCAAATTTTTCTGACATTACAAAATGAAGTGCAAGTCTATAACCTTCCCAATATGCTATCTCTGTTAAAGTAAGGACTTCATTTCTGATGACAGCTAAATCCCCAAATATTAGTACCATGAAGCATTATTAGATATTGAGCCACTGAAGAAATACTGTAGCAGAATAAACAGCAATGCTGTTTTATTTCTTTGAACTAGGCTTTTGAAACAAAGTGTGTGTCTTTCCCTAAGCTACACAGGTGAGGCAGAGAAACAGTATGTTTGAATAACAGAATAAAATGTGTCTCTTTCAAATACATTAAACCAGTTAATGCAGATGAATAGGTACTGCTCACTTGCTTTCCAGTAGCATTGGCTTGCAAATTATTTGTAAGAGGATGTTAAATTCTCTCATTGGTATAGATCCAGCAAAACCACTGCCAGATCACACCTACTGGGAAATGTGGGACTTGGCATGAAATTTGGCACAAGACTTTACAAATGTCAGCTTTCCTGTAAAAACATCAGGTCTGTTGTCATGAAAACATCAGTTATGAATTATTTCTTTTCTTAATATTACTAGCCAATACAAATAGAGAGGGGATGAGATGTCAATCATATACAGCCATGCACTCAGAATTGGATTTTTGTAACAGAATTGCCCAGAATAGAAATATGAATTTTGGATTTTGAAATGTATGTCCACATCTCGGATCAGCACACGTTGTATTTAAAAGTATCTCTGCTCTGTACTTCAGAATGCCTGTCATTATGAAAACTCTGACAATTAGAAAACTGGATGAGCTAGGTATTCATGTGTAATCCAGAATTTCTGGGTTACCACCACATTTATTTTCTTTACAGGAATTTGTATAAAAGTTATAGGGTTTGTTTAATTATTGTTTCCCAAGAATATAAATCACTAGAGAAAAGTAAAGATTTTATCAAGATAATCATGGCAATAAATTCAGTAGTCAGTGATGTTATTTTACCAGCCTGGCATGCAATGAGCTTCATTATAGTTTTACTGAATCAATACAGCTAAGTTCCTGGCATTACCAAAACTTTAAATGGTGAGTTAGTAACTCATTTGAATATAGTGCCTAATCTGTGGGAAAACAGGGAATACCTGCTCCAAGAAAATGCAAGCCATTTTTTCAAAGACAGCTATTAAGTTTGAGGAGCCAGAATAAACCTTTGGGCTGAATGGACTTCTTACTCCCTGCAATACTTCAGTAGATCTTGGTCTCTTCTGTATCTATGAACCTGCCAAGACATAAACATTCAGCCCTCTTGAGTCACACACTATATTAGCACTGGGATCTCCTCTTGACACTGGCAGCAATTACACGTGCACCTTAGGAACAAACACTGCTAAAGATCAAAAAATTAGAAATTTTCCCAAAACACCGCATTTTGTAAAATTTCCTTTTTTGAAACAAAATTTATTTGACTCCATATTTTTATGTCTAGCCTTTGTGAGGAACAGCTATCCAGGAAGAAGGACACAGAACAAACCCCAGAAGCAAAAGCTTCAGTATGCGACCAGTGTCAAAGTAGGTCAATTTTTAGGACTAACAGCCTTGACAGTGTCCCTTTAATATGTTGATCTGTTTCTGTAAAGCACATTAAGAAAAGTTTAGCGTGAAAGAGGCTACAAATGTGTTTGATATGATATGGCAATAAGTGTACATTTTGAGCATACTAAAGCTGCCAAAGTACATTTTAAACTGCTTTTCTTTACTAGCTAAGGGTCCACTTCATTGAAAAATAAAATCCAGACTTCTGTACACTAGAAGCTGCAGAAAATCTGGTTTTCTGTAACATCTATAACCCACTGTATATATTTTCAAGGTGGAATCTACATCTTTCTTTGAGAGATTATGGATATTTTTTGTCCCTTTGAACCCCTGAGAAACCTCAAGATTGGGAAGTTGTCCATAAAGAACCAGGCAAAATCACTTGCCTTGAGAATTTAAAAGTTCTGAAACTTTGTTTTCAATGACACTTCTGAATTGCCTTATTTGTTGATTTATGTTACTTCTGATTCACTTGTTATGTCCCTTAGACACATGGGAATTTACTTGATGAAAAATGGATGCTGTAAGACATATATATATATATATATATATATATATATATATATATACACATCATATAGGAAAACACACTTGATAAAGAAGAGTGAGAATTTATATCCGAAGAGAACTCACTAGTCATTCTTGTTTTCTGTTTTGATTAAAATATGCTAATTCAGGGGTTAATGCATGTAGAAAATGTCTTGTATGGATAGTTCAGGACGCCATTCTTTGTGGAAAAGGGTAAAGTTTGAAAGTTTTAGACTTTATAAGGAACCTAGTGAGGAAAATCCCTTAATGTTTGGCTTCATAAGAGAAGCAATTCCTGATGTTTTATGTTTACAGCATTCTGACTTCTTCATTGTTCCCACTGTTGCCCTGTTCATAGTTGTTACTATGAAAATAATCTATAAGTATACTCAGTAGTTTTGCTTTATTGCTTTCCTTTTAAATTAAAATCTTAATTTAAAAAATAATTTAAATATTTTCACCACAAGCTCTGTTTCAACATCTTTTATTGCATTGCCTGATGTATTTGAAAAATGCAGACTGGTTTTCAAGCACACAAACCTTTCTTCAGGCCTGCAAATGGAAGCAGCCAAACTTTAACAAGCATACCAGTCATACACACATACAAGCCTATAATGCGAACACAAAGAAATAAATGCGTTTGAATAGCACTGTGTTCTAATGATTTTCTAGGAAGATATCTGGAGTTGCTCCCAAAATATTTTTAGAAGAGCAACCACTAAAGGAAAGGCATTAAAACATGTGGCAAAATAATCTACTCTTAAAAGAGGCTTTAAAAACTAAAATTCCATCAGTAAGCAACTACTGTGGCTAAATAAAATTAAAACTGATGTTCTACAAAATATCAAAGAATGAAAAGACATAAAATATACATTAATACAAAAATATATTTTCAAGAAATATATGCACAATTCTTAATTAATAGCAAATGAGGATCAAATAATTTTCTTGTGCAGAGCCACAACTACTGAAGTGTAAAACATGACTCATTGTACAACATTAATATAAAAACAGTCAGATCAACAGTAGACACTTGTTATTTTCAAGCAAATGAACTCCAAAAACTTCACCTTATACCAGCTTTGATTTATGGTAACAGTGTTCCCTTTGAAACAGGGCATGGGAGATTTTCGCCAGTTTCATAGTTTTATGTTAGAGATTGATCTCTTTGTATTCATTTTCAGCACAACTGGGTAGGAAGCAGGCAACAATATTTTAGGGGTCAACAACTAATTTTTTAGTACATTTTTTCCTCCTAAAATTATAACAATTAAAAACATATCCCTGCATTGTTTATTGCTCCCTGAAACATATGCTCTGCATTTGGCACAACTCTTGTGTTGCTGTCCTGATGAAATCTGAAAAAAAAAATTTTTTGGAAAAAAAAAATTCAAAGCTGGTTCTTATGCTAGATTCCAAACCAATCTACACACTGAGCAACCCTCTGAAATTCTGCTTATCTGCAGAAACAATGGTGGCTGGACTAGTTGTCACAAATTCTCATTTTACAATAAAACATTTTACAATTTCTCATTTACCTCTCCTTTTTAAGATTTTTTCTCTTGGAAAAGTAAGTTTTACCTAGCTTTTTTTTTTCCTTTATATATTTGTCTTGGTTTTTCACATTGGTTCTAGATGGCACACCATCTATTTCATTGCTTTTTTTTTTCAAATACAGTGTATATAAAGAAACTTTTGGTTTAGAATTAACCACTGGGAATATAAATTATTAAAGAGAATTATTTCTCAATAATTTCTTCAGCAACATCTTAATTAGCAACAAAGGCAAAGAACAGGTAAGTCAAAATTTTGTGTTGCAGTAATCTGAAAACAGCTGCCTGATCACCTGATACTTTTTTCATATCAGACACCAGAGAACAAAAATATTATCAGAACAAAATTCTTTACTACTCTGATTCAATGCAGATGAGCAGAAAAACATGTGCCTCATCCTTGAAACAAAAAATCCCTCTGCATCTGCTTGCAAAACCTTTCTGCACTTCATAGATAAGATATGATAAGAAACATTTATAAGCAGCAAGTGTTTAGGTTTGGGATCTTTTTGTTAAATATTGCGTAGATGCATCTCACAAAACAAAACTAAAAAAAAAACCCCACAAACAAACAAACAAACAAACAAACAAACAAAAAAAATGCTCCAAATCAAAATTATGAAGTAGTGCTCTCAGACACTGCTCGCATGTAAGATCAGTCTTGAAACTGAGAGTGCTGTGAAAAATTACAAAGCTACTGAAAGTCTCTTCTGCATGCCCCTCTTCCCTACAGCTTTGCTAATGTGCAGCCAAGCCAAAATTATCCATCAGCCCTGCCTACCCAGAGAGCTATGCTGTGCACATGGCTGCATCCAAGGACTGGCAAACTGCAGTCACAACAGACTCAGAGGAGTGGGAAAGATAGTTTGAATGGATTCTATGTCATAGCAACACACCTGCCAAAGCTGAAACACAACGGCTGTTCCTGCAATGCTGACAGGCAATGCTGACACCTTCGAGTCAGCTGGGAGGAGGAAGCCATGGCCAAGTGTTTTTTCATTAGAAATACCAAGGAGATATGTGGAGTACCTCTAGCTTCCTTTTCTTTGGTAGCAGCCACGTACTGGTGGAAGCAAAGTTTTGTGCAGACATAGTAAAAGAGTTACAGAGATGCAAATTGCTGAGGTACTCAGGGAGGCCCCTCGGGTCAATATCAGGGCAGCTTGGCACTAGGGACCACACATCTCATCTCCTTACGCAGGAAATTCCATGTTCACAGTTTGAAGATTTAGTGCAACACCAACAAGTCCTGTTGGATAAACCCTATGTGCTGAAATCATGTGAATTGGTGCAAAACCAGCTTTGTACTTTTGGCAGCCAGCAGCCACAAGTGATAATCACTTAGTGCATCAAGCCAAATATTGCCAATAAAGTGAAAATCACCAGAACTTTTAAATAACCTTTTTCTTTTGTTTCTTTGAACCATCTTTTAAGTATTAACTTCACCATTCATTTAGTATGAAAGTAACCCATTCAGATAATTTACAGTAAATAGGGAATAGCAGCTTGGAGCAGACTGGAGTATGTACACATTTTCTACCTGCTACCCAGTCCCATTCAAGATATGGGAAATAAATGTGCCTCTTATATAATATTTTATATTCTCCACTAAAGGCATATCACTGAGTCTGGGCAAACAAGACAAACAATCCATTCTTAATGGCACCACATTGCAGAGTTTCAAATGAAGAGAAAACAGCATAATGTGAAAAGCAAGCTTTTAAAAAGTAGTGCTATCTCAAAAAACAACATTTAATATTTGTGCACATAGAAGTACAAATAGGATAAAGAACAGGGTGGTCATGCAACAACCCTCAACAAAATAAAGAAAAAAGAAATCACATTGAATGACAACAGGATCAAAGGAGTGGAATATTCAAGACTAAGAATGAAAGAATATTCCACCAAAAGAAATCTACCAAATTTATATGAAGACAAAGTATTTAGAATTAGACAAGATAAGAGATCAAAAGGTTGAAATTATGTTTGTTTAACTGGGTTTATAAAAGGACATATTAAGACGTGAGCTGCACAAACAAATTAAGTTTATGTAGTTTTGACATATCCAACAAATGTAGTGAAAACCACAGCTACCACCAGGAAACAGCAGCAGGCAACCAGCTCCAGCAAGGGAGTGGTTCAAGAGATGAGAAAGATGATACAGATCACTTGACAAAAAGGGATTGGGAAGAGCAAAGCCTTGAAGCATTGTATCTTTTGATAATTCTGATTTCAGCCTTGTCATGATACACTACAATCAAAATGCAAGTAGCAACATGGCACAGAAACAGAAGGAAAGCCTGAGGTTATTTCACGTAAGACAGGGAGTTGCCATGTAAATTGCTGAGAACTATTTGGCCTCCAGAACATACCTGGCCTCCTTTCACTCCAGGAGTGAATAAGACAAATCAAACTCCCACCAGGTGTCTGGAAGTACCTGCTGGAGTCAAGGCTGAAAATATTTGGTAATTTCTTGTTTTCACAACATTCTTGCTACTTGAACTCCTTGCCACCCCACCCTGGCATTCCACACTGACCCACTCTGCAGATGATGCTCTACTTCTCCAAAAAGGTGTTTTTGTTGGGTTTTTTTTCTACGATAAAAGCCCTTCAGCCTCTCCCCTCAGTTACTAGTCAAGAGTACTGCTGAAGACACCCCAGTGTGTGCTAAACTCTACACTTTCTCCCACTACATTGTGCACTGTATTTAAGAACACCACTGTATTCCCCCGTAATAGTACAAAACATTAAAGTTTATATACATTTCCAGATTCATTCAGTTGGCAATCGTTATTATTTTTAGTGATCTCAGCTCAAATTATTTTAGCTGTTAAGTGGTCTTTTTACATGGTTTTACAACAAACTTTTTCAATTTATTTTTACACATTTATTTAGGAGCACATTTGTTGAGATGCTCTGAGGTCCAAAATGCTAATTTTGAGTTTCATTCATTAACTGAGCTTTTTAAAAACTTATAACTGCTTAGCTTCCAGACAAAGCCAAATTAAGAATTATTTTAATGCCATTCAGTTCAAATATTATAATTTGATTAACAGAAGAACTTTAAAAAAAAAATAAAGGTAAAAATAATGCTGGCATTTATATAGTTGATTTAATACAAAATGTTCTGAAATAATTTCATAGGTTTAAGTGCAGGCACTTCAATTTTCTTCCATTTTGTATATTCCATAGGTACAATCAAGGCTTATCAAAGTTAGCAATGGACAAAAAGTCTGTCTTTACAACATTTTTATAGACTAACAGTAATTTAGGGACTGCAATTAACTAAGTTTATAGTCTTGATTTAATTTATCATTTTAATTGCAATCAGCGCAATCTCAGTCTGAAGTATAAGATCTAAATTAATATTTTGAAAAAATTGCAGATGGTAAGGACAGAAAAGAAAATGATAAAACAAAGATTTCTATTATTCTTTTCACCAAAATCTAATTACTGAAATGGTTTGGGTTTTTTCTGGCCCATATCTCTTCTCCAGATGTAAATTCTTGTATTTCAAAGATACTTTTTCGATTTTTGTTTTAGTGAAACAAAAGCATTTGAGTTTTCTCCTTTCTAGTGTTTTTGGTACTTTCGTTTCAAAGAAGTGATTCAAGCAGTCTAGCTTTTCACCTCTGCCTAAATCAAGATTCTCCATTTCCAAAAAGTCAATATATTCTCAGTCTGAATTTTGCTTATAGGAGGAATAAAAGGCCCAGCTTGGTCTGACAAAAATTAGAACCACAAAGCACAAATTAAAACAAACAAACAAAAGCATGCCTACAAAGTTATCCTGTAATATGTCTGAGACATAGCACCTGTAACCTACTAATGTTTATGATATTTTTGGGTGGTTTAACAGATTACCATATGTTTTGCACTTTTCTGCTGTTGAACACATCAACATATAATTGGCCAGAATTGTGCCTGGACCAAATTTATGATGCCTTAAAGTTTTCACTCATTTTTCTTTTTCTACGTTTGGTATGTAATAAAAGATCCATCAGTCTATCCCACAGTTCAACATAACAATGCTTCAGGATTTCTATGGAAAACACTTTTATAAGCTGAGATCATGGAGCTGTCTGCAACACTACTGTCTGTGTTATCACACAGCCATTAATTATTAAAAATGCCCTGAAAACTGTAACTGTACTTTGAGCTTCTGGATATTTTATTAATACTTCCAGTGGAAATTAGACAATTATCTTTATTACTTTAATATCAGAATTTGCAACTGATATTTTCCAATAAAAGCACATCCTGTAGCTTTGGAGAAAGGAGGCTAGAGGAAGGGGTGAAGGGAGGTGCAATGATAGGCATTTACTGCATTCATTCCGTAAGACAACACAGCAAATTTCTAATAGGAAAATCAGCACTTCATATGAAAATTAAAAAGACACAAACAAGTAAAAATGGAGAATGAAGAAAGTGGTTTATTTTTGCTTCAAGCATGATACACAGTGATAATCACTATGAGCAGTATGAAATATCTGATGTTTTAAGATCTCTGTTTTATTTTATATTTATGTTATGAGATTTCAAATTTCCCCTTGCAAATTATTTACACTTTTTAAAATTAAATACAACTACAAATGATTTTGTTTCACAATAGCCTCTGGGGGTTAAAATTAATCCTGGAATTGCAGGAGCAGATGGAAACAGGTATGGAAAAACTATCAATTGTCAGTGATACACTTTTACTGCTCAGGAGAGCTGCAAGAAATTACATTAAAAGTTCTAGAGGAGAGGCATAGAAGTTTTCATCCTCTGGGCTTTTTTTTTTTTTTTGAGTCTTCAACAATTATTTTGATTTTTTTT
>VWZN01001635.1:297971-320049 GCA_013396955.1 Regulus satrapa
AAAAAAAGCCTTTCCCAAAGGAAAGCTTTATACCAAGCTTGCATGTCTTTGTATAAAGAAGTTAATCATGTAACACTACCTATGAAAAAGAGAATTTATTTTAACAGTTTTTGAGGTGGCAAAGCTGAAATCACAGCTCACCAGCTCACCAATTTGAAGCATCTTGGGACTAATCACAAAAACTTTCTTCTAAAATCAGGACCCAACTATGACAAACTATACTGCAGGTGAGTTTGAAGTCAAAAGTTTCGGTGTTTACCTGAAATCACTAAGCTAGAAATTAACTCTGAAAGGCTGGATTATGTCTGAATCTAACATTGAAGGAAGTGGTTAGAAACGGACCTCTGGAAAAAAAATCTCATCAGCACTTTTTCTCTATCCAATCATGTATTCAAATAAGGATGTAGATTTTATATAGACCTGTTCATTTTGGAAAATTCTCCATGTGTGTTTCTCTCCATTAGAAGCTAGAGGATAAATAATTTTTTAGACTGCTAATAATTGCTGTCACTGATTCTGGGCTTGACTGAAAATGGGAAGTGAAACATTAAAAATAGCATTTTTCTCTACTAGAGTCAATAAGAAAATATACCTTAGTTTTTTCCACGTGGTTCACAAATGTGCGAAACAATGTGTCTAAAAAAACAACCCAAAACCAAAGAGAAATAAATAAACAAAGAAAAACTTTAAATGTCACCGTTTTATTTCACTGAAAGACTGGAAAATGTTTATGGTTTGGGTTTTTTTGTTTTTTGGGGTTTTTTTTCAAATTTTAGAAATTCAGGAAATAATTGGTATAACTGGTATAAAAACCACTTTCTTATTTTAGATAACTTTCTTAAGTTGAAATGAAAGACCCATTACACTCACTATATAACACTCCACAATAAAATGTCTCAGTCATGATAGTAATGGCAAAATTAAAACTGGCAGGAATTAATTTACAGTTGTACACTTTAGAGCACTAAATATGAGAAAGAGACCTTTTCTAAACTTTTTGTTCTTACACTCAATTTTCCTTGAAATGTTTATCAAACATGTTACCATATTCGGGAAGTGGAGTCACTATATTCATGTCATTAATACAGTCAACAGTAGTATAGCAATAGTAATAGTATAGTCACTAGTAGTACAGAACCATTAAAGCTTATTTCAGTAGGATTATTATGGCCACCTGCAAAGTGAAGCCATAAGGTTTTTCAGTTTTAGATGTGGCTGACCACAGATTGACTTTTACATGGTCTACTTGTCATCACATATCACACTTAAGGAAANNNCTTTTCAACACAAATCACACTTAAGGAAAAAAAAAAAAAAAAAAAAAGAAATGAAACCAGAAGTAGGTTTCCATCTCTTTTTCAAAACTTTGAAAACAAAAATATATTCATGCTATGTGCCTGCTGACAGCTGAAACATCAACAGCCAAGAAACAGTAAACAAAGGAAAAGCAGAATATCTTCACTTAACTTTGGGCTAGCTCTAGAACTGGGGTAATATAAATGTAATGTCAAAATTAGGAGGGAGACCCTACTTCAAAAAGCAGGCAGGCGAAGTCCCAAAATGACAAGGCCATAGGTGAAACTCAAGCGGCTTTTTACATGAAGGTTCAGAAATGCTCCACTGAAGTGCTCTGATCTGGCAGCTAACTTCACTGTTCATGCATATGAATGGTCAATCTCATGAAAGGCTCTTATAATTGCATATATTAATTCAGTTAGTTTGGCACCAAGTTTCAGACAGAACAGTATTGAGCTGGAAAGAGCAACCTGAAACACTTTTTCCATTCATTAAGGAGCATTCCTTTGTCTCTATGTACTTTGGAAATCAAGGCACCATCAGACTTTCTCACATCATAACAACCCTAGAAGACGTATTTTAACAATGCTGCTTACAACCATCTGTTGCTTCCTCATTATTAATAATTTTGTGACTGCATCTCCCATGGCCTGCAGATGAACCTCCAACCAAGGCCAACACATTTGTGTGATTCCATCTCTCATATACTCTGTTCAGGACTTTCTTGTTACAGAGCAGTACTACCTGTGTACTGAAAATAAGTATGTGCAAGAGAACTTGTCTGACCTAACTTCCATCTATCTGAATGTTTGGCATCTAGCTGGAGACAGTGTTCTATTCTCTCTCACATGACAGTGGTAGATTTCCCCCAGGTCTCTTTGATCCTTTCCTGAAACAAATCACACTCTATCTCCTGATTACAGAAGGAGCTTAATGAACTTAAAGTTGACACAGGAATCTAAAGTGTGTTAGATAAGTCCCACCTATGCATGGTTCAGTTTTCTTACTCAAACCTGGATCCTGTTCAGTTTCCTAAGGTTGTTGCACAGTGGATTTGGTATCCTGAGCATGATGCTCCAGGGCTTCTATGTCAAACTCTTTGAGGAGAGAAGAAAGAGGAACAGAAGTACTTCCTTCATTCACACCATAGATACAAATAAAAACAAGAGCAGATGATCTTATCATTTTAACAAGTGAGAACAAACCTGAGCTATGCTAGAGCAACTAAAAAAATCCCAATCTTTCCTTTTGATACAGAAATGAGCTTTAGGCAAATTTAAATTTTTGAGATTGTTCTCACTGATGAAAAGTTTTTCAAGATCTAGAAAATGCCCCAATGAGGTAGAAGCTGATCAGATGATGCCTACTCCAGATCTCTGAAAGGAGAACATAAAATCAAACCTCAAACAAGATGCATCTGTGTTGCACTTATTATACCAGCTCTCACAAAGCTTTGCTTTGTTCTCTTTCTGTATGTTATGATTGTTGCCTCTCTTTTTTGTCCTCTTCCACATGTAAGAATCTGTGCACTGTATTTAGTATGCAAGTAGACTGTAAATTTCCTATTGGTTAATTTAAATTTACTATTCAGTTACAATTAAAAAGAAATAAAAAATAAATATGACCAACTTACAACAAAAGGCATTTTAACAAGCTTTTAACAATCAATCATTAACTGATATTAATCCTTGAATTAAAAGGATGAAGACAGGTAGATGGAACTATGACACCCATGGATCCAAGAACAATTGTCACACTGCTTCATTTTCCTCTTTATTTAGTCAGATAAGTTACATTAAGAAGGAGGGGGAGAAGATTTTTAGTAAGCAGAACATAAAATTTATCCACTTTTAATGAGCATGAAAACTGCACAATAAAAAGTAATCACATACAAATATATTCAGAGGGGATGGAATGCTATTAAATGTATTTCAGTGCACGAGGTGGCAACAAATGCAACATTTCTACAAAGGTGTCTTTTTGTAACAGAAAGATTACCAATAACTTTCAAGCCTTATATCTACCTTCCTGAGATCTAAGAAAATAAAATTTGATTATTCTTGGTTCCTATTGCTTTACTATATCACTTGCTACTAATTAACAACAGTAAGCTGTTACGTACTGAACTTCTCAGTTCTGTTTCTATTCAAAGTTATAAGGTCTAAGTCATCCACAGTTTTGAAAAATTCATTACCGTACAGCCTCAGACATCCAGAAACACTTGCACAACTCATCAGAGCTCCAATGCTAAAATCCTAAAAACCTGTGCCTTCATTAGTGAGTGAGACATTCCCAAGTAAGGATGAAAAATGGCAAGCCAGGAATTTGTATGTAAAGGCAGATCTTCAAGCAGTGGTCACCCAAGTAAGGGTTGGACAGATGAGTATTTGGCCTATTTTTTCACAAAAATCAAAGAAGAAATACAATTTCATTAACAAATAAGCTGGTCATCAAACCACGTTGAAAGCAATTTCTGGAAATGCAATTCCTTTCTTCCTTCACTTAGCATCTGATTTTTCATTACAAATTCTTAGAAATAGAGGTGTGAATTTATGATGGGAAAGCTGAGTATCCATCCAGAGCATGCCAGGATTCACACCAAAAGCAAATGCATAAGAAAACACAACTGACAGAACATGAGCTGTTGCACATTCTTCTCCATTTCATTTCATCACTAATGCTGCACATAGTTCAACTTTGGCTAGGTTACTATAGGATAGGAGAAGAAAGAGGAGAAAAATAGTACCTTTCATGGTTTCGAAGCTTGCTGCATCCCTCTTCCCTTCCTTATTTCTCTGAATATACCTTGCCCTCTCCAAGGTATAATTCTCTAATTTATCCACTTTAAATAGATCACTGCACAACATGTGCTTGTCTCTCTCCTTTGCCTCTGCTATGAACTGACTGGACGCAAAAAGTCAGCTGCAGAAGCTGGGTATCCATTAGCAAAGCCCTGAGCCTCTACTTGATAAGTCCCATGAGAAACTAATGACTCCTTCCTTATGTCCACCTGGGCAGATACTTCTGCTCCACCTCAGTCTACAATATCCTGTGCATCAGCTGCTCTTGGACAGCCTATTAAGCTGATATTGGCAACTATGATATATCTATTCATAAATCCATGATCAGCAGTAACAACATCAGATCACCTTACTGTTTAGCAATGCTTGACAAGTGAAAAATAAAATTGATGTAAAAATTTGAAAGTGAGAGCTTGCACTCCACTCTACTGTAATTCAAGCCTTTCTGTTTTTACAGTGGCCAGAACAAGCTACTCCAGGTGACTCAGACTCAATTCCTCCACAAAACCTTCCCCATCATAAACTGCTACAGCCTCACTAGTCATCAGACCTTAAAGATCTAACCTCAGAAATAAGTCTCTTCCTGGACTAGAGCAGAACTGGCAGATCAGTCAACTAGTTAATGTTATCGAAGAGCAGCCCAGCTTGAACAACTGTTTCCCCCTAAGCAAAACAGTTGTTTCCTCAGTTCATCAGTCTCTGCTGATGCCAGTGGATAGAGGTAAAGACTAAAGGTAAAGACTAAAATGCCTTCCTGAGCTATCAGCAGACAATCTGACTGACAGGAAATATGGCCATCCTTCTATCCCTTTCATTTTTTGTCTTCCTGACAAACCTTCCTATAGAAGGGAAACCAGTGTTTGTACATACCAACTGAACCACACAGAGCAGGTGTTGTGGATGCAGCTCTGTCACAGCACCATTTGGAGATAAAAGCTGGGACTGCCTCATGTCTCAGCACTGGTTCGCTCATTTCCCAGAAAGGGTTTAGGTGAGTCAATGCCTGCCACCTGCCAATGTCATGATTAACACTACTTATAGAAATACATTTTAGTGAAAGAATTGCCCTGCTCTATGCTATAACTAACTTCACAATGTAAATTGTATTTATGATCTAAGCTCTTAACTGACCAACGATGTTTAAGTATTTCAATGCTGCTGAGGAGCATTAGCTGGTCTGGTGTCTTCAGCTACCATCCGAACTGACAGCAAAGTTTTTTATGGAACAACAGGAAAGTCAGAACAAACTCACTAAGGTAACGCTGCAAACCCTTCAGCTACACATCAAAGCAACCATCTCATATCTCAAATTAACACTGAATTTCCATATCCATCAAATTTCACCAGGTGCTTCTTCATGAAAGAGATTTTACTCTGGTGGGGGAAGGAATGCCTACAACTTGCTAAGTCTTCTCATGGTCTAAAAACCCTAAAGGTGAGACATTACAAAACAACAGAAAAGACACACTAGTCCATTATCACTTATGATCAGCCCACTGTGCATTGCTGATTCAGTTTGATGCTTGAAGCCAACAGCAACAGTGATTTGCCCATTACTGAGGCCTGGACAGGATGACTTGTTAGGGGTGGGGTTATCAGAGAATAATCACACCCCTGGGTATTGGGTACACAACCACATCTCAAGTCTTGTAACACCCCAGAGGTGTGATTATCTGCTGTCATGCTTTAATTCTTAATTAAAACAAGAGCTGCACCTCAGATAAGATCTGAGAGGATTATGGTCATTCTTGGTTAGACAAGGAGGAATGTGTATCTTTGGAATTAAAATTCAGGTGCTTGGGTGAACTCTGCACTGCTGAGCTGTACTTGAATCCACCTCTACCTTAGTTTTCCCTTTAATATGATTTAACCAGGAGGTAGCGCACACAAAAAGCTGCAACTTCCAGGAACCAAACACTGAATAACAGAATAAAGTGCACAGTGCTGCCATCATTCATTTTTACACTTTAATCGCTTCTTAGCATTTTAACTTAAATAAAACCATAAACTCTAAGTGTGCTTCTAATTATGCTGGAAGACAAATTCTTCTTACTTAACATTAATACAAGTCACAGCAGCCATAAAAAAATGGAGGAATATTTTGATGAAATGCGTACTAAACTTGCACATATAAAGATGGATATACAGCCTGGGGAAAAAATGAATATAAAGCACTTTTGTGATTTAAAAAAAAATTTAAATCTTATTTTTAACAAATATTAACCCAACTTAAGGTCTCTTTTAAAGGTTACATTTGCATTTACAAAGAACTTTCAAGCAATTTAACTACAATGAATTTTAACAAGGCGCTTCCTGTTCTCACTGCTTGCGTATTTTTAAATTTTATGAGACTCTTCTGGCAGAGTTTTGTAGCCGTTAAGATGAAAGCCTGGATGCATGCATACTTGAAAAGTGGAGGAGGAGGAAAAAGAAGAATAAAAAGAAGAAAGGAAAATAATCAATTTGGTATCAAATTTATTCCAAAGCCGAAAAGTGCATTTTTTTCTGATTGTGAAAGAAGACATGCAGGGAGGTCAAAGGTCAAGCAAAGAGGAGACAGTATTGTGTAGGAACTGTCACGCATCACCACCTATTTTGACATGCACAGGGCCGTTTGTTGTCTGTCGAACATGCAAATTAAGTGCCTGCTGTCATAGCTAGCCGATATCTGAAAGTGGAAAATGAGACCACCTGTAACCAGTGAATGGAGTGATGGACAAGCATTCAGAGCTCGTCATTTCCAACGCCATTCACACCACCTCCGAATTGCATATGACATGTAAAAATCTTTTCTTAATATTCACAACCGGGAAGTTTGGGGAATTATGGAGGCTTCAACTGCTGCATCTAATGGGTTCTCCAAGCAGACAGCTGTGACTGTGAGCTGGCTTGATAATTAGGTGTCCAGGAAGATTTTATGCTATGAATCAGTTAAAAGGGAGAAAAGAAAAAGAAAATAATGGCAAGCAAAACTCGCTGGAATGGAAATTATATTAACCCTTGCATGTCTTCCTCGACACTTGGGCTTTTACAATTCCCGTGAAGCAGGATTTGCAGAAACCAGACACATAATAATTTGTCTTCTGTCTCTGAGCAGCACTGTCTTCCTACTCAGAAAAATTGCATTTCAACTCTGTTTGATGCTTTGTTTTCCTGAAGAGAACTTAGAAGCATTAAATCTAAATATGCCAATCCCTCTTCTATTTGAAAGCAAGGGCAAGGCTCTTTTTGAAACTCTAGTTAATATGGTGCATAGGATTTTAAGAAACAGATTCATTGTGCTGAAGTCATGTCCTGTCATGTGCCTGTACATATGAAAATCAAATAGTTTAGCTAGCTCTTCTATAATCCCTTGCATGTTATCCCTACTTTTGTATGCATATCTGTCTGAGTGCATGGGATGCCACAAACACTGCAGGCTGTGTAATGCTGACAAAAGATGTGATCTTCCTGATTCTCACTTCTGCTTGCTAAATAAATAAAGCTGCTCCAAAACAACTAGGATAGGAGAGTTTAGATGTGACCAGATGCACGATAAGCTCACAAAACCTGTTATTTTATTCAAGGCTTAACTAATTAATGCTAGTGTTCATTCCTAAATAAAAAATTAAGCTCTTCATTTTTCAAATTCTGTGCTGCATTCTGAAAGCCATTCTGGCTGTGTTTCCAGGCATGAAGAACACATGCATATGATACAGTCAGAATTCAGGAGGATTATTAAACACAAAACCAGAATTCAGCTAATGGAATATTATCCACTAGTACTTCCCAATATATCTGGAGTATTTGGGATGCTATCTGAAGTCCTGCAATGCAAAGACTGCAGTCCTGCTCCATACTCCTCACAAGTGAAGCCTTGCATTCAGAACAGAAGTAGGCAAGTTACTAGTATATTAAACAAACTTTTACGAGTCAGGCCACAGAAAACCTGTATTTAAATTGGGTTCATTTTTTAAAAGCTTTTTTTTATTTCTATTGCGCCAAATTGTAAAACACAGTAGCTGTTCCAATATTGCCCACAACTTGCATTCACTGCTGCTCTGGTTTAGGTCTCCAGTGATCCTATTTTCTTTCCTGTGGAAGTGAGAATTTAGAAAAGCTGAAAAAAATACCTGCTGACCTCTCTGACTGGAGCAAGAGGGAATATTAGAAAATGAAGGAATGAAAAGAACTACTAAATAGATACCCAGGGGAAAAAGAACAGAAGAAATACTCATTTTAGACCCGCAAGTTTTCTTGGAAGCACTACTTGTCTTAAGCTTCAATATCCTCTATGAAGAAACAAAAACATAAGTATCCCAAGGACTCCCGTTTTCCAGACACAAGCCAGCAGGCCCCATCTGATGATTTACATCTCTAAGACTGCTAGGAAACAATCAGGAGAGCCTAAATCAGACACCATTCAGCCAGTACTACACTCCTGGGCACAGCTGAAAAGTGTTCAAGGGCATACCCAAACACAGCACCAAAATACTATCACTCTGTTCCTTTGTTTCTCCCACACGTTAGTTCTCTGCTGGGCAGAGAGAAATGAAAAAGGCAAAAAAACCTGGCACGCTCTCTGTTTTGTCCCTCCACACTTTCTTCAGAGCTACTTTGTTTCTCTGTGCTTGCAATCAAGATCCTCACAGCGCTTGAAGACCGGAAGCACAACAACAGCACTTTACTAATCATGTTCTAATCTACACACACACACAAAAAAAAANAACCATTTTAAAAAAAATTTTATAAACAAACAAACAAAAAAAAAAAAAAAAAAAAAAAAAAAAAAAAAAAAAAAAAAAAAAAAAAACCACTGACAGTTTAAACCATTCAATGTGTGTATATTTCCACAGAATATAAAGAGGTTGGTCACAATGTCGGATTAAAGATTTATTCTTTAGAACACCTTCCAATTACTATACATGTGCAACAAACCCACATGCCCAAGCAGCGCATTTGCAACTTCTAGACTGTCAGTGTGAACAGGATTAAAATATCCCTTGTCTTTGAGCATATTGGAGCCTTTTATCTTTTTCAACTCTATATAAAATTAGAGAAGAATAGTTCACTGAGCTTCTAATATGTCCCTGAGCCAGTCACTTCCTGCAACATCTGTGCTGAAACTAGCAGGAAGGCATCATGCTGCCACGCAAAACCAACACCCTGCAGCTTCAAGCAGGACTTAAACTGACATTTTTGATGAAGGATTTTGTAGCTGGGACCTACACCCCACAACCAGGGCTACAGGGTTTATCTACCTACTGGGTAACTAGGTTGGAGTTTGAGATCTTGAGGGCTCCACATCTCAGAACGGCCCTAGGCTGTCAGCTGACCTCCAGCAGCAAGGGTATATGAGAGCCCTGGTACATGACTGCTCCTGGGTGATAACACAGTCACCAGGAACAACATTTTGATTTATATGTGTTTTATTTTGTTGATGTTATAGAATTTAAAACAAGGTTTTATTCCTACATATTTACTATTAAATTGTGACTCTACCACCTTCAACATCTGGCAGTATATTTCTCAAGATGGCTTGCTCCAAATTTCAAGCCCTAATAATTCTCAGAGGTCAAAATAGGCTGTCAGGTAATACAGGGTTGTACAACCATTACACAGAAAGTTAGGAAGGGATCAAGGTCATCAGAAAGATCTTACGAAAGGTGAGGAGAAAAATGGCCATCATGTCTTCAGGTCAAACCAAGGAAAGATTTGCTCATCACAGCTGTACCACATTGCCATGAGATACCAAGTTTAATTCAGGCTGGATATTTCCTAAATTTTATTTTCACTAAAAATGTTTTAAGCAGGTCACAAGGTGGTACTAAAGGCTGTCCCAGCACAGGTCTGAGTAGCAGGGACATGAGGGAGTTTAAAGGGAATCCTGTTTTCTAGCACATTACCAGGAACCTGAAGCAATCATGTTTGAAATGTCTCCTTGCAGTACTTTGGGCCACATGTTGCCATTCTTTCCTTGCTGTAAGCAACACACCAAACAGAGCACTTGATTTGCCTGTCAGCACAGGAAACAATGGCAGAGTATTTGTGGAAGAAAGGTCTCATGATCAAAATTTTGTTAGCTGCTCATTCTCTGTGGTAAAGCACCCTCTTTGGAGCAGATCCAGGAAAACAGTCCCTGGGGTAAGGTGTTTTACTGCCAGCCTTTTTTTGACTTAAACATGCCCAGGGTGATGCAAGCCACCAAATACTCATCATTTCTGAAAATTCATCTACTACTTCCATTCCTTCAATAAGTATTTTGCCACCTAATCTGAAATCTGTGTTTCTGAAGATTTTCTTGGTGGAGGTTTTATTTGTTTTTCCTATTTTTCATGAGTCTACATTGAGCAGTAATCCTGTTGGCATCAACACAATCCAAAGACCCAGAAGTTCTCTTTATTCTAGAGAGTTATATGTTGGGCAGACATGAATGATATTTTTTTTAATAGAAATCTGCTTATTCCATAAAAAGAATCTGTCACTGAGAAGCAGTGTGACTGAAAAGGCAGAGTAGTTGAAAACTGAACTTTACTGAACTAGGTTCAGCTTTAAATAAACCAAGCCAGTAGTTCTTTCTGTGTGAATTAAATTTCCCCAAACGCATGTCCCATTTACCATTCAAACATGAGTCCATTTACTCCTAAAGCTAAAAGCTAAGTGTGACTTTAAAATGGTGTAGGTGCATTGAATTTTCCCTCTTCCCAAAATAAATTTTTACGCTAAGTTAAAAAGCCACTAAAATTTCCCAGAAGATATCTAGCAAAATTTTCTAGTTATATTAACTGCATATTATATTGTCATTAATACAGGTTTAACCACTTTTTGTATTATGGAAAATTATCTGCACAGGAAAGGCACTTTGCTTGGTTTAGAGTACGCAATAATTGAAATATTCAGTTAGGCTTAATATTTAAAAGCACCAGAAAATTTTAACCCTGTATTAATATGCACATGGTACTTCTTTTTCTGATTATATTCTTCAGTTTTCAAGTTAATATACTGAAGATTTCTACCAAAAGAATTTGCAACAATAAACTGTGATATTAATAAGGAAAAAGGAAAGTACAAACATGCCTTTCCACTTGCTTTCTAGATAAGCCTAATTTTCCATATAATTTTTTAATTGATGCTTTTATAAGTACTTTTCCATATGACTTTATGCAGTTATTTTAGAAATACTCTTCTACCCTAATCTCTTAGTAGAGGTTTCTGAAATACATAGAAGGGCAAGTTAGGAGAAAACACAGCGTGACTCTAAAACACGCTATCAGAGGAGGGAAGCAGCAACAAACTAAACAGCACACAACAAAACAAGTGAGCACTACACATTGTGATGAAGTCCTCAAACTGGAGTTTTATGATGGCAGCTTAAAGTTTCTTACATGCCCTTGTGTTGCAGCGCAGAATAAGCCAGAGACAGCTGCACCAATTCTCCACAATTAGTCAAGGTCAGACAGTGGAAAGGGAGGACACTCACTATTTGTCAAGAGAACAATGGCAGGAGGCTCAGCCTTTCTCCACCAGGAATGGCTGTTCGCTACACACATTCAATCCAAGGCAAAATTATTCCTGGCCCTTTTTCTGTAGAGTAGAGAGGGGCAACCTTTCCAGACAATCGAAGTGTAAGAGCTAACAAGGCAGAGCAACAGCACAAAAACAAGCTTGTTTTGAGTACTGAAAGCATATGTTCTTGACACAAATTAATGTTTTGACACTTGTGGAGACAAAGGTATTAATTTCTACAAGCTTTGAGTAAAAAATACTAAACCCACTAAAACCTGTTCCTTCACACTGTTGTTGGGGCTGCAGATTTTTTTAAAAAACAACATTCTGACAAGTTACCAGCAATTATTTTGCTTATTCTGAGAGTTTGTGTGTGTCTTGTTGGGTTTTTTTTTTAACATGTATTTTTCATAAACCTAGAAACATATTCCAAAAAAGAGTTAAATTTTGGGCAAAGGCACTTACTTTAAGATTGGTAGGCAACCAGAGATGGAAAACAAGAAAAACAATTCAAAGTATCTGCCATTAGCAGGAGAAGCAAAAAAAGTAAAACAAAACATTTTTAACAATGAGATTTTGTTTCTCTGTTTAATTAGGTGCATTCAGAGCTGTATTTCGAGTTTCTTTATGACACAGCACAAACACAGAAAAGACAAGGGTTAGTTATAAATAATGAATACGAAGGAGTAGTTTTGATACAGTACTCACAGTACTGCACTGGAATAAATGGATGCAATTGTGTAAATTCTGTCACTTGTGTGAGCAAGTGTGGGGATGCAGAATAGGCTGAAATTATTATGTGAAACCACCTGAAGACCATCTTTTTAAACAGCACACTATACATTTAGATATATTTAGATTATTCATATTCACTGCAAACAGTATTTAAGTAAGGTTATGGCAATCCTGAATGCTAAAATACTGCTAAGGTTTTTATCACATTTGCATTCATGAAAGCCAAACAATTTTTAGATACTTAAGGTGAGAATTCATACAATTAAGGAGTTTGAAAGCATTATTTGAAGTACATGTAATTAAAAACATCAAAGAGCAAATATGCAGTTTCTGGACACCACCTGGAAACTAGATCATATTAGCTTTGGAAGAAAGGAATTTCTCCTTCAGGTAGTTTTTGCAGCTACTAAGGTGCACAGCCTGTAGCTGAAGCTGTAGTTACAGCTGCAGCTGTAGCTGAAGCCACACCTGTAGCTGCACACTTCTATAAAAGAGGGAAAGACGAAAATCCAGGAACCATTCTATCAAATCCTTCCTCTCCAGACATAGGAAGCAGGTCAGCCCCAACCATTCTTTCTCTGTTGCTGTCCTGCAGACACATCAGGAGGTCTGAAACCATCTCTTTTTCTAATGTTCACCATATGTTTGGTGGTTTTTTAACTTCAAAAAACCTTTTACCCTGTGATTAGAAGCTGCATCAACCCTGCAGTTAAGGAACCACCTGCCCTAGCAGGAAAACAGATTCTGGAAAGATTCAGTAGGAGGAAGAAATGGGAGAGATTTTATCTTGCATTAACTTCACATTCCAAATATTCTACTTTCATTATAAATCTCTACTGAATTATAACTGAGAAACAGGTTTTTCGCATATTAACTTTAGAACATCCCTTTTCACTGGGTCCAATTCAGAGAAATTTTTTAAATTAGCACTAATTTAGTTCTTTGTATATCTAATAAAGACTGAGATTTCACTGTAGGAACCGTGCCTGTTAATTGAGACAAGAAATTGGTGCACTACATTCTAATTCTAAATCCTTAATGGCACTTGGCTATTGCATTGTTTACAAAGCAAGACATCCTTGACTGGTTTCTTTATCACATTTCCGATGTCAACTGAATAAATTAGAACAGGAAAACGTCAGAGTACAATGTACCTTTTCAAACCTTTTTGGCTTAGTGAAGCAGGATAGATCCAGGCAAAATTACCTCTTTTCCAGTCTGGTGGCTAAGCCGGAAGTTTCTTCATGTTTAGCAGTACCTTCCCATCCTCTCTTTCTTTAGAAAGCAGCCCTGGCAGGCAAATGACATTTTTTAAATGGAAGCAACCACTTAGGTCATATTTAAGCTGCTTGCCATATATCTTCTTTACTGATAGGTACAGGTACTACTTCCCGCGATGAGAATTTAAACCTGAAATTTGTTCATTCTAGTCCTCCTTTCACCTGATCCAAAGCAGAAACTCTGCACCCTCCTCCCCTCAGTGGCTCTCATCCATTTGCTAGAAAGTGAGGACAGGCCCCATGTGTGAAAATAGCGTTGATCAATGGAAAAAAGTCAATGTCATATAACACTGAGCAAGGAAATTATTAGAAAAAGGAAGACATAATTTGTTAAGTTATTCCAGTCTTTTCATTAAGTCTATCATAAATCAAACAGACCAAAAACCCCGCTTGGGAATTACTGGATCTGAGAAAGAAGTTATTCAAATGAATTCATCTAGCTAAGGGCAACTGTTATTTAACTGCATATTTTGAATTTTTCAGTATGAAAAACTAGATATTTCTATTCCACACTGACTTTTCACATATTTGGATGGCTGAATTTTGAAACCTCAGAACACATTAGGAAATAATATTCTGTGGCATTATTGAGTGGGTTTTTTCCCAAATGTGTCTACTGTCATATCTGGTATCAGTACCTGACTAGTTTGCAAATTATTGCACATAGCCCAAAAATTGATAAGTATTCCTTGAAACTCTTATCAGGTAAAAACTAGGAAAGTGATAGCATTTTACATAAAAGTTTCATCCACAGAGAAAGAAAGAATAATAAAAGCTATATTAATGCTGAATCGCTAGTAGCTTACAAGATATTTTTATATAATTTTAAAGTTACTATGTCACCTTTTCTCCAAATATTATTAAAATTCAACTAGAAATGTTACAAATCAAAGCAAAATCTTTTAATCTTGTTCTTTCTGAACACTGTGGCCTTAGAATGTTACAAAAATATCTATTGAAATATGCATGTTTTTCACAAAGAGTTAATAAATGCTTTTTACATAACTGCAGACTGTCTAAAATTCCTCAGTTTATAGCATAATTCAATTATAGACATGTATTCTGCTTAAAACTAGGTCTAAGTTTGATGGATGCGCAGTTTATCCACATAGAAAATAAGAGTACAGCAGCACCAGGTAGTTTATAAAACAGAAGTCACCAGGGGTAAATAAAATGGTATAAACAACATTCAGAACAGTATCCGACCTGTCATTTTGATAGTACATTTATGCATTTGACAGGGACTGTCTTTTCCTAAAGAGGTTAATAGAGTCACATTTATGTATCACTGAAGTTGAACTGATCTATACAGACTGTCAGGAGAAGGGCAGATGGATAGGTAAATTAGAAAATACTAAAATAACTTTCTCACTGCTATAATAATGAGGGAAAATAGGAAGAACTAGGACTCTGAGAATCATTAACTCCTTTCTGATACCGTTCATAGTGTACTAATTTAGGTCCCTATCAATCCAGAGAGCCTGAAATACAGGAAAGCCACCTAAAAAGACCTGAGCAAATTAAAAATGGATGCACAGTTATACTCCAAACACATTCTTAATGCACATTTTTATGAATTGTAAATATCACTGATTGCCAAATTCATTCATTCTAAATTCGGTGCTGTAATGAAAAACCTCTGGCTTGGAAAAGGGCAAATTAATCTAATATCAAGGTACTATGGATAGATCAAATGAAACATATTAATTTAAAACTAATAAATCTATGTTTAGCTTAACAATATTCATTGCTAAGAAAAAATACTTGTGCTGGCAAAGGCAGTTCACACAAAATTACATTACAAAACAAATTATTGTTGAAAGAATTAGTGTTCTTTAATAATGGCAAGAGTATTCATATAAAATCCAGAAAGTAACATCTAGATATTTTCTGAAATTTGATACTAATCAAGATCAGAAATTCTACTACCCACCTATAGACAACACTGAACTACCCCAATTATAGACAATTCTGTAACAGTTACAGAATAGAATGTAGAGTTATGTAGTATAAAGCTAAAAATAAAATTTTATTTTAATAATTAAATTCCTGAAAATATATTACTGGATATTAGCAGGAATTTCTGCTACTACAGGTTCTATGTTTTGCAGAAACACACTTTTAATCATTTCCCTCTTATCTGTTATTTGGCTTGAATACTTGCCAGAAAAGAAGAACATAAAATAGATGCACCAATCAAAGTATCGAATTTAAAATTCAATCATTAAAAAAACCAAATGTTGAATCTGCATTTCGAGGCTATTGCCTCCAACATCTGCTAAAACCAATGACTACGATGAGACCTCAGGTTCTGGTATTTAATAAAGGGCCTTGACTTTCAGAGGACAAGTGCTTGCCACTTTTGAATCATTAAGTAGAAAATTAAGGGCTGTGTTCCTCCATCGTGGTAGAAGCATACCATATGATTTAGGTGATGAGTCACTGAGCTGGAATTTCGATGATCAAATATTCTCAATGAGATCCTTGAATACAAGCTACAGACCAAGACCAAGAATTATCCACACAAGTTATCAGGTGAATAGTTTTGAATAATGAGCACATATGAGAGTCTTTGCTTATACAGTCTGTGAAGAAAAAAGTATTAATTGTGGAATAAATTATAAAATTAATTTTTAAAAAATAATAACACGTCTGTCATTAAATAATAATGATAAATATTATTTAAATAATATTTAGTTATCATAAGTACTTATATTTGACTATTATATGAATATTATTATGAATATTTAATTGTTTAAATAATAATATCTCTGTCTTTAAAACATATTTGCTCCATTATAGTGACCTGTAACCCTGACTGTAAAGAGACTGCCCTTTGCATTTCTAAGTGAAAAGTTTTCACAATAGCCATGCACAGCAAGAATAAATGTCTGAATGGAAGTGATAGTGCAAGTTTGTTGGGGAACAAAAATATATATTACTTCTTTGATCAAAGGTCAGGCCTAGCGTAGCAACACAAACACACAGTCTGGGCATAGATGAGAAGTATTTAATAAATCTAGCAGAAGTGAAAGCTGTCACTAGTTTCTTTTTATGAGCTTGTTTGATGAGAGTAGCCTGAGGTACCAATTAAAGGGAGTTACTTTATGACATTATTAGTGCAAAGTGTGTTCAAAGGTGAGCCTATTTGTCATGCCTGATTAGCACCAACTATGGGGAAAAAATTAAAATGGTAACAAACCAAGTAAAATCTGTTTTTAAAAAGATCCAGTCAAATTGATTTGACTTTTACTTGTTCAAATACAAATTCAAGTTGCTCAAAGCTTTGTTTTTTCTTTTGCAGACTTTTTTTAATTAGGATTCAGAATACAATTTCCTATCAACCCACAGATACCATGACAGATATTATTACTATAGTGCAGTTAATTTTACTGAGTACTTGCGTGGAAAGTTTTGATTTACTAGACTTTCTAATCATGTCATAATTTCTCATTCTAAACCACTTGACTGATTTTCTTACCAACCCTTGACTGAAAAGGAAATAAAACCAAAAAATATATAAACCAAATTTTTAGTAATTAACCTGGGTGATAACTAGGCTTGCTATATTTTGCACAAATCTCAAAATTTCCTTTAAAAACTTCAAGGCTCTTGCAATACCTTCTAGAGAGTCTAGAAGAACATTTTTCGTCCTGTCATCAGGAAACCATATGAAATTTTGACATTAGAGCTCCTACAAAGGTAACCTTTTCCTACACTATAATAGCCAGTGGGGCTTTTCCATTTCCCTGCTTCCTTAACTAAAGATTTATTAACAGTCTCCCAAAATTCCTGATTTTGAAATCTGAAATTAATCAGAAGTCACTGACTTCATTAATTTTCCATTTTATTAACAATTCATAAATCTTTCTTCCCATCCTAATGTGGATCAAAGAAAAAGTTACAGTTAAACTCAATCATATTTTAGAAAGCTCACGGGGATAAGAGGTACCTGTTGATTTATATACTAACCCTCATTTTTTAATTATTATTATTATTATTAAGAGCAATCTAAAACTAATTGTGTTAAAATATCACCCTTTACTCATAAAATTTCTTACAGTGATATCTGGACTTTAAAGTGTGAAATCAAGTCCTCCTGCCCTCTGTCCTAAATAGGATTCAACAAAAACCAAAAAACCACAATATAAAACTTTCATAATTATCTCTCTTCCTCTAAAATATTAAAAACAACTTTTCATTTTATCGTGAATCCTAAATATGTGCCTACATTATAGAATTCTGTGAGGTGAACAGCATTTCTGAGATAGTGGTATTCTACATGAAAAAAATGTCCTTCAATCTAGTCCAATATTAAAACAATGGTTGCATCTAATTCATCTTGATCAATCAGGAGTATGCTGATATACTATAGGCATTTCATGTACCAAGAATCTACTCTCAATTGATGTGCAGTGCCCAGTCCCCTGCAGCTGTGAAGACCAAGCACACAATGCACATGACTGGCTGGCAGCCCCTTTTATAGAGGGATCTCAACAAAATGAGATGTGCTCCATAACATTTTGTGCCTGCCCAATACTTAGCATTGAAAAAACTTGCTTTCTCTTTCTACACCCTTCTGAGAGTGTAAAAGATGTTTTCATTAAAACTACTACAAGAAACAGACTCCTGCCACTGAACTGTATATGCAGCCCATGATCTTCCACAGTTTCCAAGGGAAGAAATTATAGCACAATACAAATCAGATTGTCAGCCAAGTTTTTTCCTTAAAAAACTTCTGGATGTTAAATGTGCCCTTGAATATTTACTTTGGTTGTCCAAAACTAAAACAAGTCGGGATTCTAGTGTAAAACAAGACAATTCTATTCAACTGCATTAAAAAAAAAAAAAAAAAAAAAAAAAAAAAAAAAAAAAAAAAAAAAAAAAAAAAAAAAAAAAAACAAAAAAAAAAAAACAAAAAACAAAAACAAAAAAAAAAAAAAACCAGAAGCCAAATAAACAAAACCCCAATCATCAAAAAGAAACATTTCTCTCTTGACAGAGAATAAATAAGCAATGTTTATTTTAGATTTAGCATGTCCAACCACATTTATTAAATGTACACCTATGCATTTTCATGGGAGTTTTCCTAAGTGTCTGAGAGTCATTAGACAAGTAAACCTGCAGCAATTTTCTTCTCTCTTTCCTTACCCTTTCCTTGTCATGAATAAGCTGATCTGATGCTTTTAGAAGCATTTCTGATCTGCCATTTCTGATCTTTGTCCCTTGTTTAGGTCTCTTCTTTACCTTATTTATAATATGTTCAGTACTATCCATTTGTCTTCCAGTTTTGCAGTACAGAAGTTAACAACTGTCTTTGTGCTGAAAATATGAAAGTCAAAAGAAGTGCTAAGAAAAAAACCATGTTTTTCAGCTTCAGCACATTAATCACAAATAACTTTCAGCTCCAATGTGGGTGTGAGTCTTGAAGTACTTCATATTCCAGTAACAGGCACTTCTTATTCTAATAAGAAAGAAAAAATTAAATATGGAAAAAAGCTTGTGGGCCAGGTGAAGACAATGTATAGACAAGAAAAAATTAGTAAGGAATTGTGGGACATCTATAAAATAACAACTAAATTCTATGTAATTTCAAAATTTAATTAGGTTAAGGCATGAATGCAAAATTATAAAAAACAGGTAATTGAACTATCTTGTAGAAAGTTATCTCTTTCTAATAGAAAGGCCAACCAAAAAGGTAAAAAAGTAGGAGGCAACCTAAGCAATCTTATTAATTAATACCAATAGTAAAAAAATTGCTTTATTTCCTAGAAAGATTGGATTATGACAGACAAAAGCTTTACAGTCTGAGAAGCAGGAAAGTGACAGCAGCAGCAAAGTAATTTCTCTTTTCCCTTCAAAGGCTTCCTCTTTTTTTTTTTTTTTTTTTTAATGGAAGATTGACTATTGATCAACTACTTCACAGAAAATCAAACTAAAGAAATTGATATTACATTTTGGCCTGAAACTGTGCCATTCTTGCAGGAAGAAGTCAAACTAGGGTCTGTCTCTGGCTATTTCCAGCTCTACCTTCAATGCTTGACACTTCTGCTATACTATTACAGCATTTTACCCCATCACCAAGTCTCCAATACTCTGGCATTAGCATTTTTGTCCAGTTACCCAAAAAGTGTCCTTTTGGTAAAATATGTGGTTGCACCAACACCAGAATATTATCATATACAAATCTTGGTAATAACAAAAATATTCTGCATTGGAAACAATTAATAAGAGAGAAAATGAGATCCGAAGAATGAAAAGCAGATAGAGACAAAAGTTCTTCCAGAAATACTGAAGTAGCTAGCTGAAAAAAAAAAAAAAAAAAAAAGAGTTCAGGGTTTCAAGGAGATCAATAGCAACCTAAAGGGCTGGGATGCATTAAGTGTGAAATGTTGGAATGAGGTTTGTCTGTTGAGGACTGGACAATATTTTGACCTTTCTGCCTAACCTAAATAAATACTCTTGCATTATTCCCCTGTTCACAAGATGCTCTGAACATTTGTTGTTCTGTGCTACTCTAAAGCATGAAAACAAGTCTTCTGTTTCTAGGTCAATTGTCTGTACAGTTGGAAGGGGATTTTCTCCCCTTCATTGTCTGTGTTGTCAGGATAGGTTAGAACCACCAGGCACCATAAACTGCTCAAGCCAGGGTACAACGAAGTGTGAAAGAGCATGTGCTGTAGTGAATGCTGAGCATCATTGCCCACAACAGTGTAATATTTCTTGATCAGTAGCAAGCAGAACCAGCGCTAAGGGTTTGCAGAGAAGGAATTATTGCCATTATCATCTGACTTACAGGAGTACCCTAGTACAAGATAATATGGTGATCACTTGGAGGAATCTTGACTCATCAGTTCCCTAATATTGCTGATACATTTGGAACTGATGGTATCCCAGTCACTCTTGTTACTTGCTCAACATATGCAGGAGGGTGTCAGAGAAACAATTACTGTAGTAATATTGTCACTGTGCTGTGGACTGAATGCCCAGGGAAAAATGCAGAATTCTAAATGCATCACTTGCAGACTTCCCAGCACAAAAAGAAAATTGATTCCAAGCTCAGTAACATTTTCTGTGTCTCAAAACCTGTGCACATAGCCACCGACATGCCAACACAGAGGAAGGACGAATGCAGGCTGTATACTTTAAAAAAAGCCCTTCTGAAGTGTTAAGTACAAGACACACTGAAACAGTAAGAATTATTATTCCCCTTCTTACACAGCCTGTTTAACCACATAAAGGGACAATCAACTAAACCCATGTCACTTAACCATAAAACATTTCACTGCCCTAGGGAGATAGTCTACTAAAAAGTAACTCCCAGGCACCTAGCTTTCCATCCATGATCCCTTCATGTGTGTTTCTGCACTTCAAAAAGCCAAAACCTCTCTGATGATTTATCTTAAAATGCTAAATTGAAGCACTTGGGAATAAGCATAAGATGCACACACGCTTATCTTGAAATTTATTTTTTTAAGAAGTCAACACCCAAAACTTACCCCAGCAATGACTGCTGGCATTACAACACAGAAAAGAATGGACAGCTAATTTTGAACTTGCTGTTGTTATACTAATTTCTTTCAGATATTTTCAGTTCTAGAATACCTACATCTTTATCAGCTGCAAAATATCCCAAAATTCTTTCTTAATTGCTGTTAATATCCACTTTGAACTCTTTTATCTTTTTTTTCTCCACCAGATTTTGTTTTCCATGGTAGGTTCACCAGTCTCAAAGACTGAGAGCACATCTTCATTGAAAAATAAGGAGATATAAAACAAAAAGGAAGCTCAAAATAGACTGTGAACTATCATTAGGGGTTTTTTTGCTTTTTTTAATATAAAAGGGTAGCTTCTGAATATATTCAAATCTTACAGGATTAGCAAACAGAATTTGATTAGGAAACCCTTAATATCCTTATAGAAATGTTGATAGTCAAGGCGACTATAGACTAATAGAACTGTTGAGTCCTATTTAGGACAGAGGACAAGAGGAGTTTTTTTCACAGTTTAAAGTCCAGTCTTGCTTAATTTATTGTGAAGTAGTTGACCTTAGTAAATGTATTTATGATTTCTGTTGAATTGCAATTCAAATTTAATTGTTCCCATTATATTGCAAACTCTGTTTGTATTGTAGAGGACTATAACTCACAGATTAAAGGGACGTATTTAGAAAAATATAAACAAGTCTTACTGTGAAGAACATATAATATCTTCTGAAATATACTTGATTAAATTAGAAAATGTTTCGAGACCTTGAAGTACATAATTGTCAAGCTCATCTCAATCACATGTCCAGAATCTTTAGGACAAACAAAGAACTATTTTACAATTAAACATTTAGACCATCTTCTATTCTTTACAGCACTGGTTTATAGAGGAAAAATACAGAAGTATCCCAAATTTCCATTGGAAAATATGGCGCTTACTTTGCTGCTTAAAAGCTGGGATATTAAGTAATAGTTTACCAAAAAAAAAAAAAAA
>VWZN01001643.1:0-13982 GCA_013396955.1 Regulus satrapa
GTTTTCAGGTACTGTTATATACAGAGCAAGTCTATGTGTGGCTCCCTGCAAATACCAATTATTCTAACTATCTGTGAAGTTATATTTTATTATACATTGTAAGTATCATTAATATTCCTAATTATTTGCAATGCTAATATAGTTTTTAAATTCAATCAGGCAAAGCTGTCTTTTTTCCAATGACAGCGTCAATCTCTATGGTTTAAAAATGAGGGGGGGGAAGGGAGATTCAGTTTATTGCATAAAAATGAGTTTTCTTCTGTGAAGTTTTGTGGTTGGGGGTTTTTTAAAAGGGTGGTTATTTTTGGTTTCCAGCGTAAATCAAAAGAAGAAATTCCAAAGTGGGATTAAGACACTTTGTGTCTTTATCATAAATGTCATAAATGCCCCATGTACATTTATTGATTTATTACAGCTGAAATGGAATATTTCCATGGTATATGCTTTGCTGATCTGTCACTGTGTTACATCTACCTTTCCTGTGGGTGGGATTGTCCTGCTGACACGTCTCCAGTGTTTTTAAACAGACCTTTCACTCTCAAATGTTGTACTTGTCTGTTTTCCATAACTCAAATCCTTGAGTTAATTTTTCTGTGTGGCTGACCCTCCTGTGTGTTGGTGAACCTTCTATTCCTTGTAACATCCAGAAACACTTATTTTTTTCATATTAAATCCCTAATGAAATTGATCTTGAGCTTTGTCTTTTTTGTTTTTTCCTTTTTTGGGAGGGGGTGGGAAGGAGTTTGTTGATGGGGTCTTTTTGTTTTTTGGTTTCTTGGAGTGCTCAAATACTGTGGTGATGTTGGGGAGCAGCTTCACAATACCAAAGAGGCAAAAGCCATCAGATAGATTTTGTTCTGCACTAAATCTAAGTAATACATCGAGTGGAAGAAAAATCCAAACCAGGCCTACATGTTTCTGACCTTGGAAGTGCCAGATACAACTTGGAAACATCACAGCTTGACAGAGCGGATTTGCTTTTCAACAGATGTTGCAATGTGAAAAATACTGTGGACTCAAAACTTGGAGATCATGGATGTAAAATGAATAAAGAAAACTGTTCCTGAAATAGCAAGGTGGGAACTTCTAAAACTGCAGAAATTGTCTGTTCACAGGCCTGCTCTGAAACCCCTTTCCCATTGCTGCTGCTGCTAGCAACAGAATAGGTAACTGAGTGGTCTAAACCACTGAAACATTTTTCTTCTGCAACAAATGATCTGTTTGCTTTGTGTAAAAAATCCTCTCACTGACCTGATGACTTCATTCCTGCTTATGCTTATGAAGGAAGTTCATCTAGTTCTCCAGATTCAAGTATAAGCCTTTGCCTTGATGAGTTTAAGAGCTCAGGCCTGTCTTGTTCACATCTCCTGCCTTTGTATTCTCTATCCTGTGCTATTGAAAACTAAGTCAAAATAGATTTTGTTCCATGCCTCCCAAAATTCTTTTTAGTAACTGCTGAAAATTATCTACTTTATAACATTATCTCAAAGGGTGAACATCAGGGCTTCATTTTTTTTATTTCATGTATGTTTTTAAAAAGTCAAAAATGCAATGTGTGCTGTAAACATCCAGTATTTGTTGAAAGATTCTGCTTGTCATCATTAGACTGTCTTTCAGTATCAACTTTGTATAAAATACTAGTGTTTTGCATATACTTAAAAGCTTTTTCTTTGTCAAAGAATTGTTCTACTAAAGGTTGTGCAGTGTTGATGGTGTTGATTTTTTTTGTGTGTGGTTTGGTTTTTTGTTTTTTTTTTTTTTGGTATGGAACAAAATAGTCTCCTTAAAATTTGTATTTAAAATAGTGATCTATTTTTTTCCACTGTATTTCTTATTTTTTGTACTTCAATATTTCAATATCCATTTTTTCTGTTCTAAAAATTTCATGAACAGTAGTTTGAGAAGATGCATGAGTGAAATTCTCTGTGTGGTCTGTCTAGCATTTTGTGGTTGCACTACACAATTTGGTTGGACACAAAATCAATTACTAACAGCCTCATGAATAGCATATTGGCACCATCAGGCAATTATTTAAGTGTGACTTTTTTTAGCATAATGAAAATAATATTGGATAAAAATGCCTTAAATGTATCAGAGTATGCTTTGAACTAAAATTGTGGTCTATAGGCAAAAGTTATGTTCCTTATGGAAAGGGGAAAGTTGAAGTCTAGAATAGGAATGCTTCAGAATATGTTGATTGCTTTTAATAGTAGAATCAGGAGAAGATGTTCCTGAGTTTTGGAACATTAAGAGGTTGTCTAAACATCTTCATGTCACTGACAAAAGAATCTCTCCTAATTTCACCCGTGTTTCTATACTCTTTGTGGAATCCTGGAATGGTTTGGGTTGGAAGAAACCTTAAAGATCATCTAGTTCCAACCTCTTCCATGGGCCACCCTCCACTAGACCAGGTTCCTCAGGGCCCTGTATAAATTAGCATTTCAGGGATGGGGCATCCACAGCTTCTCTGGGCAACCTGTTCCAGAGCCTCACTAGCCTCACTGTAAAGAATTTATTCCTAACATTCAGTCTAAACCTGCTCTGTTTGATGCCGTTCCTCCTTGTCTTGTCACTATTTGCCCTTATAAAAAGTGCATCTTCACCTCTGTTTTAGGCCCCCTCTAGGAACTGAAAGGCTGCAAAAATGTCCCCCTGTAGCTTTTTCTTCTTTGGCTGAACAACCCCAACTTTCTCTGGTTTTCCTCACAGGAGATGTGCTTTTAGCCCTCTGTTTCATCTTTGAGGTTTTCCTCTGGACCTGGCAATCTTTATTGAATTAAAACTCCTATTGACTCCTCCAGCATAGCAGGTTGAGGCACAGACTGACATGCCGTTTAAACTATGTGTAAACTTCTTAGTAAGATTTTTGTTGGTGACTAGGGTGCTGGGTGAAATTGATGTTTATAAGGACTATTGAAGGCCTTCTCCCCAGCCCCCTTCCTGGTTCTGGCCCTGACTCCCCCTTCTCACCTTCCCCAGAAAGGTGGGGGGAGATGTGCCTGCTGTGACATGCGCTTCTGAAGGGCTGACTCTCAGCTGATGCAGATGGGCGGCGAATCGTAAATTCTGCGCGCGTTCAGTTATGCAGGGCTTGTCGTTCCAGTGAAGGCAGTTAGAACTGTCAACACCTACCAGTGCTTGTGGATAATGAATGTAATGTAAACCTGAGAAGCCCATGAACCAGTGCTGGCTTCCCACATAGCAGATGAAATCCACTTGGTCTCTTATATTTCGAGAAAGCCTCTTCAAGGATTCATAATAATGCAGTGCTTTGGAAAAATAATTCTTCTTGTTCAGATGTGTGTGTTAACAAAAGAAGTTAAAAATATTTAAGCATCCTGTGTTTAATGTGTTTGGAAAACCAATTCATGACCTTGACAGCCGATTATAAATTATCGTGCCATGGATAAATATGCCATGATTATGCAGTACATAATTTTACGTCACTTAAAAGTACATTTTCCAGTGCTTGCTCATCATTTTTCTGATGGATTTTAGTAAAAAAAAAAAAGATATGACAGAGGTCTTTTTGTATTGTTTGCTAACTTAGTTGCTTTTAGTTGAGTTCATCATAGAAGCAAATATCATTATTGGTGATATTCACAATACTTGTTTATTCTTCTAGAAGAAAAGGCCTTGTATTTAAGTAATTTTTCTTCTCTGGGGGAGAAAGGTAGGAGGAATGATCCCTTGGAAAAGCTCTTGCAGAAAGACTAAATGCAGAAAACCAAGTTGTGGAAGAGGCCCAGCTTTCAAAATCCTTTGAAATGAAAAAGGATGTGGAGTATTGTAACATAAAGTAATCATCAAGGAAGTGGTCATGAAATGTGTGAAGTAATTGCTGAGACTGATGCACACTGGCAGACGGTTTTTGGGTTGTTTGTTTGTTTGCTTTTTTGGTTGTGTGGCTTTAACTAGAAAAGAATGTTGTTTGAAGACACAGATGCCATTAGCCCTGGAGTACTGTTTTTATTTGACTATTTCAATTTAAGGGGCTCAAGCTTTTTACTTTAGTGAGGCTACATGACTGGAGGGATTTATAATGAGAATTATAGCTCTTCCTGTAGAAATCACAGGGATGCTCTAGGAGTGTTCTGTAATTATTAATTACAAAAACTGGTCTGTATGCTTATCCATACATTACATTTATAGACCCATAAGATTCTGACAAGAATCAGTTTTACCGTAATAAATGTGTTATCCTTAATTTTCCTTGGCTTCAGAGAGGTATGTGTGCTGTCCATCCTCAAGAAGTAGAGTCCTAAGTATACTGTTAGCTTAAAACAGTGGGACCGAGTTGGACAGTGCAATGCAAAATGAAGTTCAGCAGCAGCATGTGTGAATGTACCTGCTGAGTTTACAGTGCTCTTGGTGCAAGTCATGTTGTTGTGGGAACATCTGAAAAATAACAAATGAAGCTTTGGAGAATTTACACTGGGTATGAAGGCAATAACGTATATTTTATGTGCTTTCCTGAAAGTGCAATTCAGAAACCATTTTTAACTTCCTGAAACAGCAAGAGTTAAATCTAAATTAAATCTGCATGGGGGAAAAGAACTTAACTTCCTTCTCCCCAGATTATTTTGAGGTAGAGAAGGCAATATTTGCTTTGCCCTGGGTAGTTATATGCCATACAATGACCTGGCTGATATTTTCTCATAGTTTCTCTGTGGAAGCTCATCATCACTACTTTTGTTTTCTCTTCAATACTGTTTCTACAGAAAGAAAAGACACCTTGTACAAACTCCGAGCATTTAATTCAAATTCAGCAAGTGACAACTTTGTATGATTAAGCTGTACAGTAGAGTTCTTGTCTAATTTTTCATTAATACCAAAATATATGTTTGCACTTGGAGATCCCTGTGTTGGATGATCTCAAGAAAAGCTGCGAAACCTCCATGTAAAATTGCAAAAGCTTGCCTTCCTTTCAGCTATTATTGCCTTTAAAATGTATTTTTTTGCAATTTATAATTATTTACTCCTTGGTAATCATGAAGGAACAGTTGCTTAGAAGATGTGCATTGATTTCTGGAAATTTGCAAGCAACTAACAGTGAAATACAGCACAGTGGGAATGACTAGAGCTAGTGGAGGATATAGATAAATCTGCAGTGCACTAATAAAACTGATACACTGAGCAATTAACTGGCTTTGTAGAATGAGGGTCATTAAACTCTAATGATGTTAACTTACTTTTAGTCAACTGAACTCTTCCACTAGAAGAAAAAGTATCATTCACTTATGTCTAAAGTTCAAATGTTAGTCCCCTGGGAAGGTGTTTCCTGGAATGGGACTTAGTATTAAACAGCTATTACTGTAGTTCTTGCTTATTCCACAAGACAGATTATTCTTATTTGGAGAAAAAGGAAGTTTTGACCATGGTTTTGGGGATTTGTTGGTTTTGGGGTATTTTTGTTGGGTTTTTTTGTTGTTGTTGTTGTTGTTGTTTTTTTGTTGGTTTTTTTTTGGGGGGGTGTTGGGGTTTGTTTGGCTTCTTGTTTTTTTTCTTTTTTTGAGCATTGAGTGGGCTGTTTTGTCCATTTTCGGTTTTCTTTTCTTTTTTATACAAAGTATTTCTTGGTATGATGTGTTGCATGTGCTTTACTGATATTTGTTTTTTATTCACGGCTTGGGCATTTTCCCTTTTGTTGTGGAGTGTAATTAGTTAATTTTTTTTTTCCTGCTTTGGTCTTGGGCTCAAAACTGCATGACTTAGTGATCAGCTTGTTAGAGTGTGTTTTACATGGATGTTTAATAAATGTATGTGTTAAATTCTAATGCTTGTTTCTGTAGTAGCTAAGACAAAACGCTACAGGGCCGCAGTGAGTGCTCACTGTGGAGTCAGCCTTGGAGGAATTTCTCCCCAGTGGTAACGGTTGTTGAGAGTTGTGAAGAAGTAAGTTAAACTGTTTAAGTAAAAGGGAAAGTTGGACACTCCAGTTAGTTTCTCAAGTAATCTCTGTATAATTTCTCAGGAGAAAAAATATCACAAGGCAAATAAGGTGAAGTGAATAAAAAGATTATTTTAGTAGCTAGAAGCTTGGAGAAGGCTTCAAAATTTTGCAGATATTGGTATTCATTTCAGATCAGAAATAAATGGGTTAAGCTCTGGATTTAAAGCTGCTTTCTACTTTCCAGCTAGTTCTGCCAAGAAGTCATTCCACTGGAACATTAGGAAGGAAATAAACTTTTAAACATAATTTAAGACCGGAAAAATCTTTTTATGGTTGTATTTTGTATCATGGCTTTTATAAAAAGTGACAACATTTATTATTTAAAAAAATTAAGCAGTCTTTCAAATACGTGCAGGATAAAATAAGGAACCATCCCTGGGACTGAATGTCACACGTGTCACTAATTTCTGTGTTCATTTAATGGCTCAAAGTGTTTAACATTCTCTAGGAACTAGTGCTAATGGCTTAACACAGTGAAATCGCCTAAGAATAAGGAAATCTGCCCAGTCCCTGAAAAATCATTCTGGGGCTTGCTTAACAATGTGAGTGCTTATATAAGTGTGTGTGAGGTCTTTGATTTTATTTAAATAATGTTCTAAAAATATTTCCCTGTGATTTGGGTTTTTGAAGGACATGTCTCCCTGAAGGATTTTGTTTATCCTTTTCAGGCAGCATAAGTGTTACTTTCTCCTTCTTTTTCTTTTTACTTAAAGCCATTGTGGCAGTAGAACAATACTTGATGCTGTTATCTCCATTGAATAATGCATTATCTTTGAAGTATTTTGAAATTTTTATTGGACTGCCTCTGAAAGTAAAGCATGTTTCTGACCAAGTGTGAGCTAAGCAGGTGTAGGCTGGTGGCAGTGGTCTGCAGCTGTGTGCCATCAAGGATGTGGGAGACCTTGTATTTATTATTAAAAGGCACCATTTATCAGATGTTAAAAATTAGTGCTTAGAAGATTGACTGGAAAAGGAAAACTAGAGTCATATAGTTGAGGTCTGCTGTTCTAGCCAGAAACAGATGATTGTGGCCCCCAAGTCCATTGTGAACTGAAAGAATATTTTGACATCCACTCTTTTTAGACTAACTGATTGCATGTTCAATAAGGGGATCATTTGGGACATAGGAAGAGGGTAAAGAGGGCAATTCCCTGTCTTCCAACTGAGACAGTTTCCCATAAATTCTGCTGAGCCTATCATAAATAAAGTATTCTTCTAATTGACAACAAACCAAAATATTTTCAACCAAAATGATAATTTTCAGGAAAGGGTGGCGAAAACTCTCTCATTTGAGCTATAGCTGCAGTCAGTCTCAATAACACTTGAATGTTACAGACAACCTTAATCCTTGTAATTAGGAAGGAGGAGAATATCCAGATGTCCTGCTTTGCAGGGATCTGCCTTGATAGTGATTATTCTACATGGTGCAGTTTTACCTACCTGGACTGATAGTATATAGTATGATATAGTTCCAGTTTTGTTTAAAAAGCCATTGTGAAATGATACATTTCCAGGCTTTTATTTCCATAGATACCCACTATATGCTAGCAAAACATATGTGTATCTGTGGTTCCTTCACTCTGTGTCGTTCTTGAAGATTCAGTAGATCAAAAACTAGAAAATACTAAAATCTGAGACCAAGAAAACCTCACAAAATTAAAGAAAACAAAGTCTAAATGTTTTAAGTAATCAGAAGAATCTGTGCCCCTGGGAAAATGGAAGGCAAATCTACTCTTTCAGCTCTCCAAATGAAAGAGGTAGAGATTGAGGGGAGAAGAGCTTGCAGAGTTGCATCTGAAGTTCCAGAAATAAGAATTATGGAAGGCAAGAAGCAAAATAACAAAATATTCTCCATGAGGAGTGTGTTAAATAAGGGGAGAAAATAGCTCTATGTTCAATTAACTTTAGCATGTGTTGAAGAACATATGATCTTATTTTTCTATCTAGTCAAATTGCTTGTTATAGAAGTAGAAAATTAAAGTAACTTAGAAATAATTTATCTTGTTTAAATACCTGTTTCACATGCCACTTTCTTTCCTATACCATACAGTGTACAAAACAGATGAGATGAAAAACATCCATCTGCAGAAACAAATTGCAGCATTCCCTGAAAAATTGTAAAGAGTGTGTTACTTACTGAGATGAGACTTTAATCAAAAAGATCTGAAACTTAGCATCGGGAGTTTTGCCTGTGTTTATCTAGTTAGTATTGTTGAAATGCATATGATGAAGTGAATTTTTTTTTTTTAAGTTAGAAAATTTGAGTTTATATCTTCACAGCCTTCTGCTCCCCTCCTGAAAAATACTTTTAGTATATTGGGTACTGTTATTTTAAATAACCTCAATTAATCTTGCTTTTTCTGTATTAATGATAAAGTATGTCCTTCACTGCCTAACTGAAATTCAAGTTTTTCAATTAAATTTATGAATTAAGTTTCAAAAACTGCTAAATTTTATAAATGCCAATTTCTAATCACTTGAACATGTTAGTTGAGCAGAATTTTTTTATGAATTGCAAATATAAAATAAAAATTGTTTTAAAAATGTTTGAGTCTCCTGTAACTAGTAGTTACCTTCATAATTAAGGGATTTGCAAGTCATGTTACTTCATAGAATTTAAAAAAATATTTCAAAGAAAAATAATATTTTTCAGAATGCAGTGGTTTACACAATCTTATGTTAGTGGGATAATTCAAGATCTAGCCTCATACAACTCTAAAAACAGTTAAATAGCATGCTGTTATATGTCTGATATGTATTCTGCTTGCCATAAGAAGGTTAATTACAAAGGAAGGAGCCTTGAAAAAAATTGTAAATATGAATATCAATCATTTTTCAGCCTTGCTTGGGGGCAGTGTGCATTTCTGTAATTAGAGGTGTGTGTTTAACCAGCATGAACATTAGGGAAAAAAGTATCAATTTCTTAATACTGACTTTGTGGAGTTGTGCTGGTTTTGTTTCTGAGCTGAACTACACACATGAAATTGTTATATTAAAATAAAATAGCTGCATTATTTTCAGTGACTTTAATGAAGTAATCAAAGCCAAACAAATTTTCCTTGATGAAAATATTTTGGTTTTGCTGTGTAATACTGTCTGTAAATATTAGGTAAAAGATGACAGTCATTAAACAACAGTCTCAGAGTGTTGAGGATATGGGTCTTGGTTTTCTGGAGAACAAAGTACTACTCTTTTTTTCAGGTGTTTGTTTGCTAAAAGAAGAGTTCAAACACTGGATATTGACTGTTCTTGAAAGTCATCTTGTCCCCATTCTTTCCCTCACTGTGCCCACCCCCCCCTCCCCAAATCCTTGCATCTTTCTTTGGGATTTGTATGAAATAAAATAGTATTTGTAGGTTTTGATTTGCTAAGGTCTGTTTTTGATTAACCCAGAGTAGGTTATCCAGGTTTGAGATTAACTCGACCACAGAGCAGACAGGCTTGTGGACAATAGGCTGAGGGGGAGCTCTGCCACCCCAGGCTGCCCTTGGGAACAGCTCTGCACAGGAGTTGCAGATGCTGCTTTGCTTTGCCATTTGCACCATCCTCCGTTGTGTAATCTCCCTTCTGAAGCAGCTTTATAGAAAAACTGTAAAACCTACAGGTGCAGAAAAAAAAAATAAAATGAAAAAGAAAATGTGTATGATGCTAAACTTAAAAGCACAGTTGGGAAGAAAACATTCTGTGGTTTTTCCTTCCTGAAGATATTTGTGCTTTCACTTTGAAAGGAAACTTCTGTGTGTTGGAGGTTCAGCCATCCTAACATTCAGTGTTTATCATGAAAGACAGCAGCTCTTCTAAACCAATTGTGTAGCAGAATTGACATAATTAGATCTTTTCTCAGGCTCCTGGTGTATATTAAGAACAGTTAAATTGGATTGTCTTGTGTTACTGTAGGTTGTACCTGTGTCTCATTGATCAATTTATATGGATACTGTATGTTTTTCTCTTCCATTGTTTTACTTTTCCTTTTTAGCTCTTCTACTTATTCTTATGTTGTTAATTGTATCTTTTCTCTCATTTCATCCAGAAGTAATTTTTGTTTGCTCTCTGGAGATTTTATTCAGGTTCATAAGTTTTCATACCAAGTTGTCTACTTCAATGGGTACAACCACTTTGCTCAGTGTTTCCACTGAGCAGTAATATTTCAAATATATTGAAAAGCACTTTTGTGCATGTGTCTCAACACTGTAACCCTCTGAATAAACTCATTGCAGTTTTTTAAGTTTAAAAAGAGCAGATTTAATAGAAAATCTTATACAAAATTGTGTGATTGAATTTAATTCCATCTCAAAACACAAAATATGAACATGACAACTGTGGTTGCCTGCAATGTCATTCTGAATGATATTAAATGCAGCGACTGAATGTTCTCTACTTAAACTGATAAAAATAAGAGTCTTTTCTACTTCAAGCTTTTCCCTTGTGTGAACATACAAAATATGTCAAGTGAAGAGAACTTAGTTGTACAGCGACTTGGACTCTTTGCAAACCTGGTATTTTACTGCTTTTTGAACTGCGCACTTCATTAAAAATCCAGGCAACAACTTTGATAAAAAAGGCCTTTTATACAATAAAAATGGAAGCAAATGGAATGTCACGTCAATCTACAGCACTGAATGAATATAACATATGTAGATCCATTTAAATAAAAATGATATGTTTAAAACAGAAGTTTAATTTAAAATTTTTGGGTTGCGTACAAATAACCCAGAACCAAGAGACCCTTGAGATCTGCACAGGAATCTTAAGTAAATGATTGCTAAATAAATCAAATGCATCAAACTAATAAAAACTATTAAATAGATGGTATTTAAAGAGAGAAATTGTGCATTTGACAGCCCTTTACTGTATAAAGCATTCTGAAATACAGCTATTTATACAACAGTATGTGTTTTCTTATTTCTCACCATATTTCAAAATGCTCATCTTCAATCTACCACTTGATAAAATGAATTAGTTGGCATCTGCCTTTGTTAAAGACTTCAGAAATCTTGCTAAATTAGTTTAAAGATTTACAGTAATTACAAGGGAGGTTTGCAGTATAATTACTATTTTGTGTATTATCATGGAATATCCTAAGTTGGATGTGACTCACAAGGCTCATCAAGTCCAGCTCTTGGTTTTGCATAGCACCATCCCCAAGAGTCCATCCCCTGTGCCTGACAGCATTGTCCAAAAGCTTCTTGAGCTCTATCAGGCTGGTGCTGTGGCCACTTACCTGGGGAGCCTGTTCCAGGGCTCAACCAACCTTGGTGGTGAAAAACCTATTTGTAATATATGATATTATTATGCTTTGCACATTGTGTTATGTAATAGTTTTGAATTTTTCTTTAAGAAGAAAAAAATCCCAGGTTCCTTAAATGAAGTTACTAGAGTGTTGATTTAGAAAATGAAAAGCTGTGTTAAATGATTTAGTGTCATAATCCCTCATATCTGTGTTTATATCAAAAGGGTAGACATAGTAAAAACAAGGTAGAGCTCATCAGGTTTTATTAATCAAAATTTTTCTATCAGAATCTGAAAAATAGCAACATTGATTCTTTGTTTTCTTTGCAGTTGAAAATCTATATGCTGTAGTAGGAAATGTTTTGTTAGAGGAAGCTAGCACTCGCAAATGAATCACGTTGAGAACTTTTGGTGGAGGTAAAAAAACGTGTGTACACTTACAGGGGCACAGTAGTGTATAGTTATATGCCTAAATAACTATAATATAACTGATTTGCTTATGCTGAATGTAACTTGCTCTTCCTGAGGCTGTCTCAAAATATCCTGTTTTCAAAATCAGGAGAAAGGGTGTCAGGCAAAGTGTCTTAAGTTTTTAAATTCTAGAAGCCCTTTGGGCTGTTTTTAAAGGGCTGACTTTTCCCAGCAGACCATCTTTCTTTTCTTGTTAGCTATACTTATTTATACAAACACAGTGCTGATCAGCATTGAGTCTACCTTGCTTTGAATCATATGTTCCTCACAGTAATGTCATGGTAGGGTTTGAAATGCTGTCTAGAGAAGTAACATTAGCTAAATGAGGTAGTGCAAAGGTATAGATTTTCTGGATCTGTGTTTACTCACATCCAAGGAGCAGGAAGCTATGGCCTGCGCTCCATGCTGTGCTCTGGGGAGCCTGGCAGAATAGAACAACCCAAGTTGTTCTATTTAGTGCCTAGAAACCCTTATTGTTTTGAATGGTTCCTCAGATAGCTAGTGTCTTTGGAGTATGGTGCAATGCTCCTAGAAGAAGCTGTGTTCAGGTGATGGAATTGTAGTGTATGTGGGGTTTTAATGGACTGGGCATACTTTGGTAGCTGTTTCTCAGATTCAGAAAGGCAAGAGTGTAATTTGGAGAATGAGAACATGTGTAGCTGCAGGTGACATGATTTTCTTCAGTGCTAAAGTTCATTGGAACAATGTTTTTTAAGATGAGTTTCTAATATTTCCATGTTTAAAATATTGCTTTGTTTTACTGAGAAGCCATTTCTTCATATAGTCTTCTTATGCTGTGTTACATTGTTCCCATTTTCGCTTTACATGCACAGGTAAAGCATTTTCCTCTGTCAGAATTTGTAGAGCGGGTCATAGTTGTTTTAGAACTGCAAACAAAATATCTTTACTAAGTACAAAATTAATTTTTACAAAAGGTTTTTTTAAAGAACAAGAAAAATGGGCCTTTCATTGTGAAAATTGACTCTTAAATTAAAATAGTAGATACGATTTCTCAACAGTGAACGCACTTCTAAAATGTTGTGAAGCCAAATTGCTTCTCAAGTAATTTATAAGTGTGTAATAAGCATGCTGATTGGTTTGACTTTATTTTAGGGATGAAGCAGAGCAGAGACAGCTAAAGACCTTGGCTGAAAAAGCCTAGGGTTCCTGTCCTTTTATCCTGAAGGAATAAGGACACGTGAGGGAAGAAAGCTGAGTTATGATGAAAGTAGTAGTGTTCAGTTACCGTTGATTATGTTTATTTTGGCAGTGTTGCAAATGTGGATTCATGATGAGACATGGTTTTTTCCACTTTCTGTTGTGTAGTGTATATGTATGTATTTTCTTTGGAACTGGTAGAGAAAAGTAAATGTCATAGGATACACTGGGAATACTAGTGTTTAAGTATACTCTCCTCTCCCTGTAAACCTTGTTACTATGTTACTCTAGATGAGAACAAGTTGTTAAAAGTTTTCCAAGTGATGTGTGCTTTTATTATGCTTTCAGTGTAAAAAATGCAGGATTTTTTTTTTTTTTTTGTGGGATTTTTTTTTTTTCTCTGGTGCGTTGTGGGGTTTTTGAGTGTTTTCTTATGGATATTATACAGAATAGAAAATGAAGCAGATGTTTCAACAGATGTCACAGGGGGCCTCTGGAGGGAATGGATGTTTCATGCAACAGAGGGAAAAAAACTACTGAAAGGGGGGAAATCTAGAATTGTGTGGCCTGAGGTCCATTGAGCTCAGTCACTCATAGGTTTTTGAGGTAGCAGCTGCTAAGAGCAGAAGGCTTTTATTTATTATTCTAGTGTCAGGACACAGATTCAGAAATGTTTGTCACAAACAGAATTTCTTTTCGTTTAGTTGCTATGAAATGATCTGTAAGGATTTCAGGGGCCCATTGAAAGCTCCTGTGTCAAGTGCTCCATCTTCAAGAGGAGGGTCAGAAAGAGATTCTTTTGCCCTTAGAGGAAAAACCTTACTTGGGCTACTGCAGAGGTGTGCTTCTTGGAGAAGCTGCCAGGAGGAAATCAAGCAGAGTAATCTGGAAATGTTTTCTGGACTAGAGAAAACTGCTGAAGTGGAGGAAGGGTGAAGAAGAAAAATGAAAAACAACTTTGCATAAGGTAGAATGGGATATGAACTTAATAGGTTCTTGCTGCACACTTAAGTGGTACCAGTTGCAGTGGTTAGTCCGTTCTACATTGACACTAATTTAATTTCACAGCAAGGAAGAATTGTAACAACCTCCACATCCTGTCTAGCAGTGCTTTGCTCAGGAAATAGCTTTCCTATCACCCGTCTGTCTTTTTATTTTTTTTCTTTTTTTT
>VWZN01001643.1:13987-35465 GCA_013396955.1 Regulus satrapa
CCCCTGCTTGTCTTTTTTTTTTTTTTTTTTTTAAATCAAAATGCCTTTCCTTATGTGTTCATAACAACCATAACAAGAAAAGAACCCCAAAAACTTGGAATTAAAGTTAGGTGATTGGTATCTCAGTTATCTTTATTCTGTAATGTCTTTCACAGAAGACGGAATTATAGAATGTGGATATTTGCTCCAGCAGTCCAGAGTCAGCACAGTTCTTCTAAGGTGTTAGTGCTGTGAAGGTGTTCTGCTACATTGTGTAGATGCAGTTTTGTGGAAAAGTATCATATTTCTAATTAATAAGTACATATATTAAGAAGAAAAAGCAAGACCCCAATTCATTTTTGGAATAAAAGCTTTTTTCATGGGGGCCTAGTATCTTCCAAATATCCGAATCTTCCATCTGAATGACACAGAGCAACAAGGAAGATAAAATAGTATGTCTTGAGAGTCAAGAAAAACTTGAGAAATGTAAAATAAGCCTTTATCTTTTTGATTACTCAAAGTGAACTGTTGAAAGGAGCGGGATGATGGAGAGTGCAAAGAGCAGCACATGATTTCTCAGNTGAAAGGAGCGGATGATGGAGAGTGCAAAGAGCAGCACATGATTTCTCAGAGCGGAACTTGCCTAAATCTGCAGAAGCAGAAGACACATTTTTCCAGTTCATTAAAGGCAGCAAGCTGTCAGTCAGATGTTTGAGCCAGCTTGGTTGAGAGCAGGCACATGCTTTGGTTGTTTACACAGAAATTCTAAGACTGGTTCAGGAACACTTTCACAGTCGCTGTTGGCAGCATTTAACACAGTGGCACATGGCTTTGATTTCAGCCATCCTTCCTGGTTTGGACCTGCTTTGCCATATTGTCATAAATTGGTTCAGAGGGATAGAATACCCACGGCTTTTCAGTATTTCAGAATTAAAGTTTACATCTTGTGTCCTACCTGGGGTTGAATGGGTATCTGCTCATTTAATCTGTGAGTTACTGCTCCTAAGAATAAATTATATAATGGCAATCTGTAGGACTGAAGTAGAATGGTTTCCTAGACCCATTCTTTTCCCTGCTGTGTGTTCCAATATGAAGAACAGCCATCATCCTACTTTAGGGGAAGAGAACTGCCAGGGCAAGAGGAGGAAAGAGATTAAAATTTTNGCCTAGTATCTTCCAAATATCCGAATCTTCCATCTGAATGACACAGAGCAACAAGGAAGATAAAATAGTATGTCTTGAGAGTCAAGAAAAACTTGAGAAATGTAAAATAAGCCTTTATCTTTTTGATTACTCAAAGTGAACTGTTGAAAGGAGCGGGATGATGGAGAGTGCAAAGAGCAGCACATGATTTCTCAGAGCGGAACTTGCCTAAATCTGCAGAAGCAGAAGACGCATTTTTCCAGTTCATTAAAGGCAGAAAGCTGTCAGTCAGATGTTTGAGCCAGCTTGGTTGAGAGCAGGCACATGCTTTGGTTGTTTACACAGAAATTCTAAGACTGGTTCAGGAACACTTTCACANAGAATAGAGAAAAACAAACAAACAAACAAACAAAAAAAAAACCCAAAAAAACCCCCAAAAACAAAGTCCAGAAACATGGAGCTGCAAGAATGTATGATCTATTGGAGGTTTTTTTTTTGGTCTAGGTTTATTTACATGTGGCATTTGAGAAGCATCTTTGTGCAGTAGAGAGCTGCATGAACAGCACTGCATGCGAGTTTGTAGAAAACACTGAGGAGTTCTAATGAGAGAAGTGGAGCAGAACCTGGGACCAGCCTGGGCTACTATTCCCAGAACAGTGTGATGTCGAACAAAGAGATAACATCAAGTGGAAAACAACAATTTTCTGAGAAAATACCCTAGGATGACAACACACAGTTATGATACTTCATCACATCATTGGAGTAATATCATATTTTAGTACCAGTTTTGTGAAAGATACATGTATTATCTGGTACCTGAACGAAAAGAAATGTTCTGCAAATTGTGAAAATGTTGATGGCTTGAATTATACTCTCTTACTTTTTGATAATTTAGCTCCTAAAAAAACCCAACAGCTTTGCTGATTCAAGGGTTTTGGGGATGCCTGTTACTGTTTTCCATGTGCCATAAGTCCCAATACTTGTACTTTAAGCAGCGCGCAAGCTGATTTGCAGACATAGTGACTGGAACTTATGTAGGAAGTCCAGGACTCCAGTGGCTTTAATAGTGTCTACAGCAGAATAGAAATCAATTCAGACAGTTAAATTTAAAGACAACAATTTCTTCAGTACTTTTAAAATTGAAATAGCCTTTCAATGGATTTCCTTTTTTAATTGCCGTTTATTTATCAAGAGGCCTGTAACTTCAGACCATTAAAAAGAGACTAAAGAATGAAATGTTGTATATTTCAACATTTGGGTCTCTCTCTTGTTGCCTAGAGATGAAGAATTCTTACATGAAGAGGATGAGGTGAATGAGGGAGGGAGGATACTGTCCTTGTGACTTCTTGATGGTGTTTCCGTTCCATTGTCTCTGCTCTTTGGGACCCAGGGACTGTTTTCATACCCATGGGTACAAACATGTTCCTTTAATAAAAAGAACAAAAGAGGAAGGGAAAAAAGTATCACATCTGTAGGTGTGTCTTATAGATGGTTCTTAATGGTTGTGAAAAACACAGACTTTGATGCTGTGCCTGCATTGGTGGTATTGTCCTCTTGATGCTGATTCTTCATTGTTCCAACTCCATCCTAATTAGTTTTAGGGCAATGCTATCCACATATTTTACTGAATGCAGTAGCCCATTTTAGCTCTTCCAGGCCACCACAGCTGTGTTGTCACTGTATTATCATCAGTTAATTTTTGTCTGTTATTTTTGCTTTTGTGCTTTTTAAGCTTTTCACCCAGCTACAAATAACACATTTTTTTAAAAAACGGAAGCTCATTGGGTTGTTACTGAACCATATGCCTTGAGGGAAAAAAAGTGCTGTTAATACTTTTGACAGTGTTGTAGAAGTTGGCAACATGCTCATGTTCTCTGTGTGTTCTTGACAGAAAGGCAGGCTGACTTTGACATTTATATTTTGACACCCTAAATTATTTGGCTGACATGCATATTAAAAACAAAACAAGAAAAAAAAAGCCAGACAACAACCAAAAACCCCAACACTCTATTCTTTCCACTGCTAATATCTAAACAAAGATTTGAGAATCACATTTAAATATACTGGTGTTGCGGGGCTTCTGTTATGGTCAAGCACGGGTGTAAAATCCCATTGTCCTAGATTTGTGTTCTCATTCCAGTCTTCAATTTTGTGTTTCCATGGGTTTGTGTCTTAATTTTAAAATATTTTATATGACCACTATTTTCCCCCATGTTAACATACTTGGTTGTTTTTTTGCATCATCTACCATAAAAATCAGTCTCTCAAAGCAAATACATACTTGTTAGATTGGTGAATTGGGTTTTTTTGCACTTTGCTGCTCTCAATACAGCATGATGGTGCTAACTATTTAAGGAGAGGGTGTTTTAATAATAATTAGTTCAGCTGCAAGAGGTATTCCAGTGGCTGGAATGGTAGTAATCACAATATATTCTGTATATGTTTAAGATCATTAAAGAAATCTTTTGCAATTGTAGCAAGGGCCTCTGACATTACCTTTAATCAGCTGACTGACAGATCATCTGTCACTTGCTGATGGTGACCAGTCACAAAGGGCTGGGAATGCAGTTATGCTTCAACATAGCTAGAAGTTGCCCTCTCTCCTTTAACTGATTACTCAGTTCAAGGGGGTGAAAAAAGACTCTTAATCTATACCAACCACCCTTAATAATTATATAGTTGAGTAATTTATTTTGTTAAATGTCAAAGTGCCAAAAAAGGATAGGAGGACAAAAGGGAAGCTGAAGGTCGCCTTAGAGATGCTCCTTAAAGCCATCAAGAGCAGTCCTGTGCTCATTGCTTAATTTTAGTAGTTTGGTTCAATACATTTTTCTTTAAGCTTATTTTCTGTTCAATAAGTCTCTTCCATGCTCAGAAGAAAATCTACTTTTAGTTATGTTTGCAATTTAAATGTATGATTTGGTGACTCTTATGTTAGGCAACTTTTTGTGTTTCTCAGATAAACAGAATCGTTGACTACATGTGATACTTTCTTAAATAGGCATCAGGAGGAAAGGGTGTCCAATGAAGAAGAAAAAGTAATATGAAAAGTCACTTTATAAGTTATGGACAAAGGTTAGTTCTAGAAATGTGATGCCAATGATTTATTTTTAACCAGTTGGTCCCACTTGGTTCATCTTCCTTCAGACACTTCAGTTATTAATGTAATGCAACTAATAAATCATTCAGGTTCTCTTTATACTTGTCAGACACATTTCTATGCTGTCTGTTTTGGCAGCAGCAGTGATGAAATACAGTTATTGACTGCAGTCACCACAATCTAAATAGATATCTGTCTTTCCCTAACACCACGTAATAGGAATTTGTGGATTTTATCCCTGAAATAAATCTACTGGAAAAAAAATTTTCCATAGGCCCTTTTTTTTTTTTTTTTTGTAGATTGATTTTTGTTAGCTTTCAGTATACTTAGAGAAGGCAGGAAGGTGGTTTCCCACACACAACATTCCTCTGAACATATTTTGCTGTATTTTCTACATATTTCTTAAAATCACATTTGTTCTTTTTCTGTCAGATAAAAATAAAATCATTTGCTCTTTTTATAAATGTGGTATAAAAGGAGCCTGAAGTAATGTGTTTTTTCCCTTCATCCCAGAGCATGATCCATTTTTTTAGAATTGTTTTTCTACTTTCCAGGTTTTTCAGAGGACTTCTTCACTTAGGTGAACACTTCTTTGAACTGTGACAGTTGCTAAATGAAGTAGACAGTTTCACTGGGGGATTGTGAGTCTCTATTCTGCTGCCTGTGTCTTTATCCTGTATGAAATAGAAATAATAATTGCATTAAATAAATTCTATTAAGAAGATGTATAGGTTGGTAGAACAGTGGATGGATGCCTTTGTCTTGGGCTGTAGAGTTAGTTACATTTTTTCCTTCCCCTTCTCTAGTTTTAACCCTGATTCTGTCACTGTAAAGACAAACTTTGCAGATGCAGTTTAACAAGGGACAAAAAAATACTCTAAGATGTTCTACCTATAATTTGATTATTAGTATATGCTCTGGGCAGATGTAATGGTGGAGAGCAGGGGAATGCCCGAAGGAGGCTGTGGCAGTGTGGCACATCTGCACTAGAGGAAGCTCCTGGCACGACCCAAGAGCGTGTGGAGAGTGGAGCCCAGACTTGAGCTGGTTTGCTGGCAGGATTTGTGACCCTGTGGGGCCCCACACTGGAGCTTTCTGTTCCTGAAGGACTGTATCCCATGGAAAGGACCCACACAGGAGCAGTTTGTGAAGAACTGCAGTCTGTGGGAAGGACTCACATGGGAGAAGTCCATGGAGGACTGGATCCTATGGGTCACCTCACACTGGAGCAGGGAAAGTGTGAGGAGGAAGAAGTGACAGAGTGTGATGAAATGACCACAATCCCAATTCACTGTCCCACTGCAGTGCTGATGGGAAGGAGGTGGAGAAATCAGGAATGAAGTTAACCCTCGGAAGATAAGGGAGGAGAGAGGGAGGGGTTTTCAAGATGGGGTTTTATTTCTCGTTGTCCTTGTCTGATTTGGTTGGTAATAAACTAAACTAATTTTCCCAAGTCAAGTCTGTTTTTCCCATGACAGTAACTATTGAGTGACCTCTCCCTGTCCTTACCTTGACCCATGAGCATCTTTGGCTACCTGGTATCCAGACATGGTTAACCACGATCCATGGTGTCCACCTAACTATTCCATCCTTACTCAAGCCGTCTCTGAAGGCTTCTCCCACTGTCTACTCTGTTCTTGCTCTGCAGATTACAGTTGGGGTGGGGTGAGTTGTAGTGGGTTTTAGAAGCACTGAGCTTATGATACACACAAGTATGCTGGTACTTTGTAGGATGGAAGTTACTGGCTAAACTTACTTGATCAGTATTCTGTTAAGGGACTTATGATTTAACATACAACTGCAGAATTTGTAGGTATTTGTGAGAAGAAATACTGATTTTGATTGTAATATCCAAGCATTACACTGCAGGTACAATAAGCACTGGCCAGAACTAACAATTATGAAACTTATATGTACTTAAGTCGCAATTTTACTTGAGCTATAGGTTTCTTTCCTAATGTCATATAATAAATTGCAATAATCTGACACACATTCATGAAAAGATTTATTTGACTCAGAGGAAGTGATGCTGTAGAATTTTGAAAACATCCTTGGTATCTCTTCCCCATTAAGATTCTACAAGGCTTTCAGTGACTTTTTATTTAGCTAAGTAGAATAAAGCTTTTATAATTTGATGTGCTGTGGTTTCTCTCTGTTTTTGACTTAACTAATACACTTCATTTTCTAAAAAATCAACAGCATGCAAAGACCTAAAAAGTTAAAGGATTCATGAATGCAGGAAGAAAATTTTATGTCTGCAGATGCAAGTACTCGGAACAGGAAAAAACCACCAAGTTGTAGCTTCCTTTGCAACTTTAACTACTTTACCCTATCTCCTCTCCTTTCATGTGTAACTATTTCACACTTAATTATTTTCCAACTGGTTGTAAATTTTTTTTATCATGTGTGATGTTTGATATGCAAAATGTCATTCTTTCTTCTCTATATCCCTACTACATTTTTGTATGCTAATTAAAGGAAATTCCATGCAAAATGACCTGTTTATCTGTAGAGTTTTGAGGTGAATGACAGTGAAGCACCTTTGTGCTTCACAGAATTAATTAATTTATTTTAACGATATTCCTTGATGTACTACCTGCATTATACATTTGGTAACTTAGACACAAAGAAGGAAAACCAGCATGAGAATTTTTAGCATATTTAGCATCAAACAGACATACTGTCAGGTTTAACTCTGTTGACAGGAACATTCTGCAATGAGGTCTTTAGCTCATTATTAAACAGAACTCTAAGCTGGCTGTCACACATTGTAGATGATTACGGCTCATATGAAATACCTCATATAATTTCAGCATTTCTTTTCTAGAAAGGTATATGTCTATCTTGATGAGATAAGACAAATAAGATTATTCACAAACCCTGCAGCCCTGTCATGGTTTTGCATAGGCTCCTCTTTGCTTTTGTGTGTCACTTGCATACCTTGATAATTTTAAAGTAACTAGTATTGATAGACTGCCTCAGTTTTTATGTTGTCCCATGCAGGCCTTAATTTTTATAATTGTTTTTCTCAGATTCCCATGTCAGGGCCATACTTAAGAATCAAGAAATAGGTAATTTGTTGTTAGTAGCATTTCTCTTCAGTGGTGTATTTATATATATATATGTATGTGTATCTATAGATATGTGTGTGTGTGTATATATATATATGCTATATACTAGAAAAATCACAGCCTGTAGATTTGCTCTGGATGTTCCTATGGACATTAAGTCTGGTAAGTCTGTCAGTACTGAGTTAACATGTTCTGGAAATGTGAAGTTAATCATGCAGATGGGCATTTAGGAAGTCAGGTTTTCTCATCTCTATGGGTAGATTATGATTTTCTTTAAGACTAATTAGTAGGGTTATTAATCCAAACAATTAAATTCTTTTCTAACACTACAGCTGTCTAATTAATGAATCTATTAATTAATCAGTAGGTTCTCCAGATGTCTACTGAGATACTGTCCCTTGAGCAGTAATATTAGCTGTTGATTTTTTACAAACCAAGAAGTAGAATCTTTCATTTGTATCACTGTATATGAAGCAAGAGCCTGATTTATTGAAGTTTTATCTTTTCCTCTGAGTAAAAAGCTATTTTTATTGGTTATTTTTCACCTGACATACATGTGACTAGATAATATGTCATAAAATCTAAGGGAATATTATTCAAATGCTTCCTTTTTGAATGTTATTCAAATGCTTTCTTTTCAACGACCCAGAAAAAGCTCTTGCATTAAATAAATGTTACCATACAAACATGCAAATAGCTTAATTGCTTTCAATTTCAAAAACCTACTTACCTTGTGCCAGTAAGTCATGATCTTACCACAGTGTTCTTATCTGTGGCATGCTGCCTTGCAGTGCAGCTGGAAAACATGCTGTCATTTGGGTCAAGTCTGGCAAAGGAAGCCTGTCTGATTCAATCTGACCATTTCTCCATTTCTCAGACAGGAATGAGAAGTGTTTTCATCATGCAATATGTGCACAGGTTCGAGCAATTAAAAAAAAAAATTCTCTGCGTACTGAAACGTGTAGGATTTACTCTGTGTGCTGTGCTGGTCTGCTTGGTTTGTAACTTCTTTTGGAAAAGTGGATTTTTCAAAGATAAGTGTTAAAGCTTGTTATTTGGCATCTTTTCTTTCACAACTAAAGCAATTATCTGTTTATTCAGATATTGTAGTTATCTAAAAGTACTTAAACTGATGCTCATGCTTCCCTCTCTGTTCCATAGAAGCCAAGGTATAAGTGACCTTGTCAGTTCTCATTATCGTACAACAGGCTGGGATGTAATTGCTAAGTTACCATGGCTGCATTTTTGCTAGCACATTGTCTTCCTCAGAGACAAGGATCTATTTTATTTCTCTTCTACCTCCTTCCTCTTACAATTTCCTCCCTTTTAATTTATTAGGCACAAAAGAAGGTAAGGAGGAGGAACTTAAGCCTCAAGAAAATTGTATTAATTTTAATTAAATCCTAGAATGCACACCACACCCCCTCTATTCCTGTGTTGATGTGCACAACATTCCAAAAACTTGCCAGCCCACAGCTGCCAATGTTGGTGTATTATTGGAACATATGCAGAGTTGGCTGTTTTTCCCTGTGCCATGCATCCATGCTGAGGAAGGTGCTCTATTGTGAAAGGACAGTGTCAGAGGAGCTGAGGGCATATGCTCTCAATTGGCATTTGTCTGTGCTGACATTTGCTGGGGGCTTGGGCTGTTTGGGAAGGTAGTTTTACTGAGGTGACAGGCTGGATTTTGCCAGCTGGCAGCAAACTTGCACAAGCTACTGGCAACAAGAAACAAGTGCCTTGAATTAAAACCATAGGAGTTCAGACCTCAGCAAAACAGACTTTATGTAGGAAACACCTTGTTCAGGATCCTTCAGCTTCTGCCCATTGTCAACACAGATATTTTAGGGAACTTTGAGATTACATTGGCTTGGTTTCCAGCTGAGTTCTGGGAACTGAAGACTGAGCCAGGACATAATTATGTTTCTAGCTATAGACTGAGCTAAAGATAACTGTTAAGTGTTCATTGTCTGGACTAGGTTGTGCAGAAACCTACAGTTGTGCTATATCAATAACTGTCTGCATGTGACTACCCAAGCAAACAGGACTATCTGGAAAATAGAACGAATGCTAGACAACCAAGGAAATAAATCCTGAATCCATTAAAGGAAGAAAATAGAAACCCTATCTCTATAAAACTCTTTTGAATTAGGAAGACCCGCTGTCTTCTCCAAGGGTTAAAGCTTTATTTAGATCATCTTTAAGAACTTTCAGTGTTCCTGTAAACTTTTGTGCTGGGATTTAAAAGAGAAACCTGACCAATTCTTAATTGAAAATCTTTTAGTGACAGCTAAACAAGTAGTATTTTGCTGTTCCTTTTTTTTTTCTTCTTCTAGTTTACTTAATAATATGCTTCTATTCCTATATCTATTCCAATAACTGAAAAGAAGTACTTTTAAAACACCAAAAAAACTTATTCCCCTTCTACCACCATCCCCCCCCCCCAAAAAAAAAAAAAAAAAAAAAAAAAAACACAAAAACAANAAAAAAAAATAAAAAAACCAACCCAAACCCATACGAACAAACATGAAAAACCTTAACTGTGTAAGCATTTAGTAGAAAAGAGTAACCAACAACATTTCTATTTGATTTAGGAGTGGAGAGCTTTATGTAGTTGCATCTTAAGTATTTTCTTCAACTAAAGAGTCTTTAGGATCTGGCTAATCAGAAATGGGAAAAACATTTTTCTTTCTCACACATCCCCACTCCCCTCCTTGATTTCCTCTGCTCCCTCTAAATCGTCCACCCTCCCTTCAAGCTCAATTCATTACCTAGTTTTAAAATGCTACTAAATACTTGCTATTAATAATGTTACTAATACTTGCTATTATATTAGCCCTTGTATATATTATAGATTTAAGGCAACAGTGCTAAGATTTTTTTGAGTAGGAAAGTGAAATGAGTGAAATTCACTGTTCACCTGCTTTTTTTTCTTGGTTTTCCACTGTGTCCTAAAGGTTTTTACTCTGTAGTTCACAAGCTATAAATGTTCTGGCAAGTATGTGGCAAGTATTTGACCCTTAGAGAGCTAACAAGTTGTGTGTGTCCTCTTCATTTTCACTTTTAAAGTTGCATTAAATGGAAGACAAAACCACGTTGCTAATATTGCTCTTGTACACAAGCAACTTCTGCAGTCATTGAAGAAATGTTATTAGACTTGTGAAAGTCAGTTCTTATGAAAGGGAAGATCCATGTAAGACTATGTTAAGACACAGTCTGCAGTATAAAAGCATCTGAGAAATCCTGCTACCCAGCCAAGACCTAAGTGTGTTCATGGATTTAAATCAATGGACCAGTGCAGTGTAAAACCTGCATCTAGAAGTTTTCAGAGACAGAATTAAGGTCTGTTCATCTTAAAGCTGTTCGTATCATGTGATTTTATTTTGTACTTTTGAAGAGCTTTTCTGGCAGTAGAGGCAAAGGTCTGTTTTTTAAATCTTGGTGCTATTAGGATCTTTATTATCTTCATATCTTTTTACCCTTTTTGTGTCCTAACCAAAGCTCAATTTATAATATTTGCTGCAATATCATTCATTTTGTTTAAAAAAATCCATAACTATCACTGCTATATTATTCTGCACTAATAAGACTGCTTTAATGAGACGGAAATTTTTTTCCTCTCTTGTTTAACTGTTTTCTATATTATAGATTTCCACATTAAGTTCTGAAGAAATACACTTCTGTTGTCACCACAACTTGTACAAAATAGATAATTCATTGCATGAGCTCCATTTTTGGCTAGGGTTGAGAGCTCCCTGAAGGGCATAGATTAAAAGCGTATTTTAAAGGTGAGACTATTTCAAGAAATAATAGTCTTTATCTCCCTGACAAACTCTTGTATGTACTTGAATTTTTCACTTCCTTGCTTTGTTTCATTCCTTTGACATTAGCCATTTGTAGTGTTTAGATACACTTTTAATCCATCAGGACATCTCCAGTATAGTAGATTGTAGCTATAGGAATAATAGGCTGGGCAACAGAGATGTGCCAGCCAAATTTCCAAGCAGGCATAAATTAATACATTCCAAAATGGGTTTCATAGAAATGGATGTGTATCTTTGGTCCCATTTCTTCAAAGAGCAGGACACCATGGAGGCTATGCTGTGTTTGGCAAAGACAGGCTTTTAAAGACAATTTCGTTTGAACCTTCTGGTTTTTGATGTATGTGCTAAGGATCTTTGAAATATGAATCAGTTTTTGTTCTTCCAGCCTACCTAAACGCAGCTGCTCGAATGTCAAGTCTATGCTGAGTGAAAGTGGTAGCCTCCTATTCAGGCAGACTCTCTCAGTATACAGAGCATACTTCAGCACTTTAAATAAACATGCTGTGTCAGGCATACTTGATCAAAGGTAGCCTTCTTCTTCTGATTAGGGCAGGTAAGCTTAGTGTCTGATTTTTCAGAAGTGCTGAGCATCTACAAAGCTCTGAGTCCCTTGGAATTGCAAAGACTCAGCATCTTTGGAAGTCACACCACTGGCAATGACAAAATTGGAGTATTCAATTAGGTGATCTCATTGTAAGTTAAATTATAAATGTTAGTGTACTTACAGACTCAGGTAATCATGTGAATGCATACTTCCATTGAAATCAATAAATAATAAATTAATCAGGGCTTTTGAAAATCCAATTAGGCACTAAGACAGCTGAATAACTATAGAAATCTGATGTATGGGGACATGAATTTATATGTATGCCATCCTTTATGCTAGGAGACTGTGAAAGAAAGCTGAGGAATAAAATGCCCAGTCAATGGGGCATTCAGGCTAACTTTCATAAGCTGCTTTAAAGCCTGGGATCGCTGCCTCTGCTTTCGGAAGTTTATGGTCCAGAGAATAACCTGGCATACAGCAACCCTGAAGCCAGGCAGTATGTTTATATATTCAACACTCTATTGCCCTTGGCAGAGAAATCTAGATAATAACCCACTGTCATGCTTTGTAACAACTTTTTGCCAAATTCTCTTCTCAGATATGTTTGTGCAATGCCATTAAGTTTGGTGGATGTAACCTAATAAACATTAAAAGGAGCAATATTTGGGAAAGCAGGTTCAGAGGTTGGGGGTTTTTAAATTATCAATATATTTGACTCAATGTCCTTTTTCTCTTGATGCTTGTGAAATATCAAACATAGTATATTCTATTTTGTGTTTGTAAGAAAGTGTTATAGTCTGTTTGGAGGGAAGGAGTAATTATGAATGACAATCAAAAACCCTGAGTAGGAGAAGTCTGGTTTTAGTGAGAAGATGCTTAGCCATCATGAGTCAGAAGAAACAATGCAGAGATATGCAATTTCATTTGTCTGGCAGACTTTCAAAAGCTTATTTCAAGGGCATGCCTAGAAGCTTTCAGTGAATATGGATGTGTTAACATAGTTACTCTTTCAATTGTTTTAAAAAACCCTCAAAACTTTAAAGCTGTCAGCTAACATGGCTATCAGCTCCCCATGAACTCTTCTAAAACCTAGCCACAGCTAATTGCAAGAAGTTTTTCATCACATATTATTAGAAAAATGTTATGTTGTAGTTTCTCTTTATTGAAATAAGTGGCATATAGGAAGGGATTCAGAAATTTATTTGAAGTTTCTGTCAGTTGTGCAGTAGTTGTCTTGCTTTGCCTTGACTAGTTGGTGTAGCTTCTTCAGAATGTATTTTTAATGTCTTAAGATGTTAAGAAACTTCTGTTATAAAAATTTAATCATGTGGTCCTTTAATAATATACTTCAAGAAACAGAAAGGTGTGAGATGCATTGGTTAAAAGTTTGAATGAAGAAACTGCTAAAATGAAGGATTGAGTTACAATTTTGTATGGTCTGAATATATTTATTGTGTCATTTGTAAATTTTTTACAAATTTATGCTGAAAAAGCATCTGGTGAAATGCCACTAAATTAGTGTATGTTGCTGCAAGGCAATTTCCTTTTCTTGGTGCAAGGAGAAAAGTGAGAAGGGGTAGATCTCTGGTGGTACTGTCTTGATGGAGAGGGATGTGGTTTTTTGGGAAATTTTGAGAATTGGTATTTAACAGAGCTTTCATCCTTCAATATTTTTTTAGTTTTGTTTTTGAAGATAAGGGTCTGGGTTAAGAGAAATTGTACGTGCTTAGTGGTGATAACTTTTAATAGCACTGCACAGTGATCCCTGAGAATGGATTGTTCTGTATGATTCTTCCCTGTTGTGTGGCTTTTTCTCCATGTGGCAGATATTTAGAGGTGTGGAAATTTTCCATTGCTTGACTTGAGACAATTCTTTACCTCACTGGAATGACTTATGGCAGTCAAGGTATAAAATTGTTGATGAACCTGATCACTACATTTATACGTGTGTGTGTGTGTTAAACTTCATTATAACTGAATTTTTTATTTGTATTTTTAAATTTTTGGACTAAACTACTGCATATTTTCTAGAAATAAGATGGGGAGGAAAAAAATGTTTTACATTCAAAATAATTCCAACAGCTATTCATAATAATTAGCCTTACCTTTTGAGATCAATAACTGGAGCACTGCCTTGACATTTAGGAGCAGGTGGCCTTTTTGCCAGGAGTATCTCTTCTATAATTCTTTTGCCAAATTAAAAACTTTGAAAGTCTGTTTGCATGGGCTGAGCAGAGACAAAAGGGAGATTGTGGAAAAAAGTTAATCTTCTCTGTAGTTAATGGGAGACAAGCTTTTCCTGGGCTAATTCAAAGGATCAAAGGTTCCTGCTGAGTTGCTCTCTTCCTTCATTACTTCTGAAGGAAGTCAAGGGAGAAAAAACTTACTTGACTGAAGTTAGTACTGGTGAATTCTCAGGGTTCTCTGGTGAATTCTTCAGGGTTTCACACATCTTCTTAATTTTTGTTGTGAGCATTCTTTCTGCATGTTCTGCTAGTGCTGACCAGTCTGTGCACATATCCCCCCCTGCTCTGAGATACTTAATATGCTTTAGCCTGGAGCTACGTCATTGAAGCTGGATTCATTTGGCTGCAATTGATGCTCCCGGCTGAAGAACTATCATTGAAACTGAAATCATAGCCCTTATTTTGCTGTGCTCTTGGTGAACCCTGCGCTCGCCCTGAGGCAATGCTGTGTAAGAAGCCATCGCACAGGAGTGTGCAAAGCAAGAGGGAAGGAGCAGGGCTGAAGCATTTTGGTGGCAGTGGAACAGTGCTGGGAGGAAAAAGAAATAGTAATCCTGAGAATCCATATTTTTTTGTGATACTGGGAAGAACACAGATTGGAGAAAAAAAATCAAAGCCCGGCAAACTTAAGAAGACCCCACTAACCCAAGGCATAAAAAAACCCCACTTGGTACTTCAGCATATCACTAAAACCCCTGCTCTTATGTAGGCTCTTTTACTTTTCCTATGTTGTTGCCCACTGCTTTTTAATTTCAGATTTCCATAATAAACCCATTTATACTGAAATGTATTGAGAGTGTGATGCTTTTGTGTGTTGAGTGTGCTTTGACATAATTTATCTAGAACTTGACAGGGATTCCATCCTTTATGATTAAAAAGGCATTAATGAGATGGGTACTTGTCAAGACTGGATTATGGCCATCTTCATGTTAGTGAAGAGGCAATGGAATGACTGTGGAAAGCAAATATGAAGCACAAATTTTTGCAATGAATTATTGATTGTTCTTGATAGAGGAAATAAGAAATTGGAATGTCTGGGAAGCAAAATATAAGCATTCCTTGATATTTCAATCTGGCATATTATGATGTTGTTAATGCAAGATTAAAAGATGTACATGATACAAAGTAATTTCTTTATAAAGAAGCATAATTAAGTCTAGAAAGAAAAAAAAAAGGGTGTTATGTGGGTTTTATATTTATTAAGCCATAATGCACTAGGGCTTATGTAACATGCAAATAGATTTATTCAACATGTACCATCAGATAAAGTTATGATAATTCAGCTAGATACCAAACATATGGTTGACAATACATCTGTAACTATTCTCAGAGATTAAAAAATTAAGCACACACTAATGCTGGTTAAATTTCGTAGCTATTTTTATTTTACAAATTGAAATAGGTGGCATCCTGGGGAACCAGACTAAAATCTGGTCTGTAAAGGCTTATTATCTTTACATAATACTTTATAGACACTGCTTTGCTGTGACATCTCTTCGCAGATTTTTATCTTGTAATGTCAAAACAATTAATGGGAAAATAATAATTTAAGGACGCTTCATCTTACTTGTCTTCAGTTTGCTAATGAGCTCCTGTCTCTATCTCTGGAAGTATTTAATATATATGCATGAGGAAAAATGGAGTGCAGTGTTGCTGCTGCTTTAGTAAGGTTTTAAGAAAATTGTAACCATGTACAGTTACTTCTACACAGACATGCACACACACACACACATCTAATCTCAGAAGTATGCGATGTGAGATGCAGTAAATATTTCCTGCTCACCATAATTTTTATATCTTCCAGCGGGAGATAAACAACAAAATATTGGCATAAATATTATTGGGCATTTGCAGAATTTTGCCTAAATATGTGGAGATAATTTTAGTGTATCTTGACCTCTAAAATTGGAGGAAAAAAAATTCTTTATTTTGCTGTTTGTGTCATGCAATTGGAGAAAAATGCAGGAAAATTGTTTTTATCCCATTTAATTCTGCAATACCTGTTTTACCTTTTCTTGTTTTTGTAAAATTGGCAGTCTCCGTCTATTTTCTTGTTTATTACTGTTTCCCAGTGTGTTTTCCTATTTGAAGCCTTGTAAAAATGTGGTAGCTTTAATTCTGAGAGATGATGAATGAGTGTTTCTGGGGTTTTAACATTTGATGTGAGAATTTTAAAAAGCTCTTATTTTCACATTTCTTTTTCATTATTATAATGAACTACAGCAAAGTAATAGTTAGATCCAGCACTGACATTACTATTGTCTGGTCTTGTGGAATGACAAGCAGTCCTCCATTCTGAGTTAGCCACATACTTGTGTTGGCACATTGGTTTTTGGGTTGCAGCACAGGGATTACAGGATTACATTGTCCACTAGGTCAGTAAACAATCCTTGTCTGGCTGCAAGGCAAGTATGTTGCAAGGAGAACCTAAACTTCAGGCCTTCTTTTTAACCTTTTTGTTTCTTAGAGACAATAACTTGAAAGACTGCTTCCCATCTCCTCGATACTTTTTTTTTTCTAGCCGAATAGATTTTTGCATAGCAGGTAGTTGCTCTTGGAAATATCTAAGCATAAATGTCTTCTAAGATATTTATGGGTGTTATGTGCCAAAGTACCCTAATTAGCTTGCTAGAAAGTGTGATCCTTATGTATACAAACATTATCAAACACATGATCGCATCTTGTGACTTCAGTTTTACCCATTTAGCAATAATAGGGGATAATCTGCTTCCATTTAGGCAGTGCAAAGGGGACTAACTGGTTTCCTGTTCCCCGGCCAAGCAGCAACATTTGAAGTGAGTGTGTGGGTGGCGGTGGCAGTGAGTAAAGACCACTTCAGCAGAAGAGTTTGGTCTGCCGGCTTTTTCAGCCAAATTGGTGCTCAAACTAAAAGGAAGCAACCTGCTCAAGCTATAAGGTAACTGTTGGCAGGACAGCAGTTTCCTGTCTGGCTGGATTGTGCCAGAATGTGAACAACTACACTTTAGATATAATGTGTAAAGTAAAATCTACTTGGTTTTGCAATATGCATTAGCTTTTTCACTGCAAAATGATAGTTTACAGAGACTTGGTTTTTTCCTTTTTTTTTCAAATTGTTTCTTTTAGTATAAGGTTTCTGTGTTTAGAGAGGAAGACCCCTTTTTTCTGGTTTTGGATGATTGTATGTTTTATCTTTACATCAAGGATTTTTAAAATAAAGTTTAAAATATTTGGGAATTAAAAGTCTTCTCTTACTGAAATCAGTCAGAAAAAAATCAAGATCTTGTCTGGGAAGAGTATCATGCCAATAATGGGTAGGAAAAAGCTGGTTCCACTTGTGCACAAGCCCACAGCATTTTCTCATACAACAATTGCTGAGAGGTTGTGTGTGGTCAGCACCACACTGGTAGCCCTAGGCTGACTGGAACTGCTTCAAACAGACCTAAATATCACCAGATACACAGGAATCTGTTGCGTTTTCCCATTGTTCCTGCTCATAAGAAGCAATCCATGCATAGGCAGGCAGAAAAAGTCTGGTTATCTTTGATTTAGGTTTTAATGCTAGTTTTAGCAGGTCTACCACAAACTAAAAATTGAAAATAATGGTATGTTATACCAAAACCTGTTACACTTCTGAGTGATTTAGTCCTTGCTGAGAGTTAAGCTAATATAGCAAGTTGTGAGGTGTCATTGTCAGCATTTTGCAGCTTAATAATCACAAAACATTAGATTGACAAGAACTGTTCCTAATACAAGTCCAAGCATATGGTGAAAATTGTTTCCTATAAAAGCTCTCTTGAAATATTAACCGTGATTATTCCACTGTTATAAGTAGTTAGAACATATTTGGTTGAAGAATACTGTGGGCAAGTAAGTAACTATTGAGTGATGAGAACTGTGAGAGAAAATAGGTTCTTTCCCCATCTGGAAGGTTTAAAATAAAAATTTTGCTAAATGAGAGGTTTATGTTATCATTTATTGATGATATTTTTATGCCTCCATAACATCTTAAATGTGAAAATACCGGTGCCTCAGGAAGCTAACTCATTTCTCTGTGAGTGCTAAAATTTCCATAAATGTGTAGTATGAAATCTGATAGATTTTTTTTTTTTTTTAGTGAATTGAGATGTAACTGAGACTGTATTAACTTGTTAAAATCCCTCTGCTAAATTGGGATCTGCATGTTTTCTCGCTATTACATTTCACTATGCATTGTACATATTTTAAATCTGTAAGTCTGCAATTGCCTGGGAATAGTTGTGAAGAGGTTGTTATGGTCTCTCTTGCATAAGTAATACATCTTTAGAAAACAGAATTAGGTCATTGGCACACACATTTAAAGTGATTTAGCTCAAACAGAAGAATTGGAACTGAGGAAAGAGCAGTTCTCTGTGTCCTGAGGTTCTCCTGACTTTTAATGTTAAGACTACATGTTATGGCTACCGCTCATCCTCTGGAGGACAATTACATCTTTTTGGTCAGCATTCAGCTTTTTCTTCTGGTAAATGAAGCACGAATCAGCTCTGAGGTATTGCTGTGGCTGTACACTAAATCAGTAGTACAAGAGGAAAGAAGTTCAAAGTCCTGTTATATGTTACTACTGAACTTCTACTTCCTCTGGTACACCTAAATGAATAACCTATAAAAGTCAACTGTACGTTCAGAACTGGCAAGGAATGTTAAAAGTTTCTATGAGAACAATCCTTACAATTTTGAAGGATCTCAGTGATGCAAAATGATTTAACAAAATATATTACTAGTGCAGGATGTTATCTGGCTGGAGTGGCACTTGTCCTCATGAGTACCTCAGTTAAGGTGTGATTTGCTTAGTGTGTGTGTGAGAGAGATTGTCCCCTCACTCTGCAGGAAGCGCTGCATCAGCACAGCTGTGGGAAGCCACATGCACACATCTCGGTGTTCCTCCTCGCCCTCTGCTCTGGCTTGAGTGTGAAATGGCTGTATAGGGTATTATCTCTAAGTCTCCTTTCTTTTGGCTTCAAGTTCTTTGGTTTTTTGTTAGTCAAGAAAATAAAAACAGTTTCATGATGCTTTCAAATTTTAAAAAAGACTTCACGTGGCCTAAGGTTAAGTTCCCACTGATTGGAGTGTGTGCCTCACTAGTAAGCTGAAAACACCCTGTCTGTATGCTACAATGCAAAACTGGAGCAGTTAAACTTTGCCAGACCTGCTCTAGCTTTTTGCACTATCAGTTTGGTATTTCAGTTCCTAAATCTTGTGAGGAAACTTTGTAGCCATGAGTTTCTTAAGTGCTGTGGCTGTAAAAAAGTTTGGAGTAGAGCTCCACTTCTGAAAGAATGTAGAGGAGAATTTGTTTCCAGCAGTTAAAATCTCTTCATGGTTATGCTGGTCAAAACAGAATAGCTTCATTCAATTTAGTATCTAGATTCTGGACTGGCAAATAGAGCAGAATTGTCACTTGCTCATTGAGTATTTTGTTTCATGCTTCATACAATGTCTCTGACAAAAGAGAAAATTCTATGTATTAAGAGAACCTCAGTGACCTGGACTAGTGGATTGTAGGGGATTGCATAAGAATCTCACAATGCTTTAAAAATAAATATATGAAGTAATGCTGTATGTAGCAACTGTCATATGGTTTAATCACAGCTTAATGCAACTCAGTTCAGTCTGAGTCCAAGAGATAGTTATCCTATTAAAATCCAGTGTGATTACAGAGCTGTTTTCAGGAAAGAGGAGAAAAAAGGCTTGTCAGCTTTTGGCAAGGCTGAGGTGTTGGACTTTGATCAGAAACTCTGATTCCTGTGGCTTCTATTACACAGGAAAGGAACTTGTCTTGGCACATCTTCTAACGGGTTGTGAAAGATCTGTTGCTCTTGCCCATTGGAGGAACTTTTTTGACTATCGGACATCTTGGTTTGATTAAATCATTCCAGAGAAGTAATGAATTAGAACCTGAGATTTGTCAAGAGTGGTTTTAATAATGAGTTTCCAGGCACCATATTTATAAAGCATGGGAGAATAGCATTTCTCTGCCTAGAAGACAGATGGATTGAAAAGTTTATTGAAGGCTGTAAGATGTATTTAACTGGAGATTAAAACATGGTAAAGGAATGGAAGGTTGAAAGTAACTTGTAAACACTGATATGATAACTGGAAGCTACTGTATATGATTTTTTAAAATAAACATATTAAACAGTACAAATGGTCAAGATTGCATGTTTTCTTAGATTTTACTTTTTCTATTTCTGCTTGATATGTTGTTCTTCTTCTCTTAAAATCAGTGTAGCGCTGCAAATAGTCAGGGTTCATTCTGGGTAAAAGCCCTGGGTGGTTTGGTTTTTTTGGTTTTGTTTTTTTTTTCTAATCTGGGTTTACCCTTCAAGAGCCACTGGAAGACTTGAAATAGAATCAGGTGCAATCCCAAGAAGTGTCAATAAAAATAAAGTAAATAGGGAAAATATACTGACTGAATACTTACTTCAATTTTTAAAAAATAAAAGCTGAACTCCACAGACATGTCCCAGAGTTCCACAGATAAAAACTGGACCATAATAGAAATGTAGGTGCCAATTTTTTGAAGCATCTAGGCAGGCACGGGTTTTCTATAAATGGACAAGTGTTTCTATTTCCTCAGCACTGCTTCAGCTTTCCCCATCTTGCACATGTGGGGTGGGAATGGCTTTGTATGATCCCCACTTACAGAATGAGCAGCCAGTCCATTTCCATGGCTGCAGGTAAACCTGGCCACCTACCAGTTTTCAGAGACGTGGGGCACCTATTACTGATCTCACCTGAGGCCTCAATATGTTTGAGAGTTGATTCCCTGGTGGCCTTCCCAATGTTTCTTAGGGCAGAGTGTTAATTCAGGGTGTAATACTGGTATCTAATCCACATCCTGACCCTATCATCCAAAGTGATGGAGACCAGATTTTCAAGTTCTGCAGGTTCATGCTTGTAACTTTAATGTTCAGTTTATCTCTTCCTTTAAATGTAGCTATTGTGCTGGTTGAGGAATGGTGTGGACTAACCTTGTGTCTGTAACCATGTTTCCAAGGCCTGAGATGCTCCAAGGTTTTCCCAGCCAGATGTGGAAAGCTAGACTTCCTTAATTGGAAGCTTTTCTAAAGCTACCCTTTCTTATGGCTGCAGGAGAGGCACTGGACGATTCTCAGTGTTTTTATTTGTATTCTTGCTACCAAATGGGCAAGGTGCTAACTGAGTTTAAACTAGACCCTGGGCTCTAAGTGATACTGCCATCTGTGCTAGCTAGGCAGGATTAAAGATATTCCAACTCGAGGTAACCTTCTGTTTCTGTGGAGGTTGAGCAGTTTCAGCCAAGATTTAGTAAAAATTCTAAACTATTGAAAGTGCAAAAAGACAAGGCTTTTAAAATTTGTCATTAATTTTCTGTACCGATTTTTTTTCTTTGATCTGTAATTGTAGATAAAACACAAACATATTGCAATGTTTTAGAAAAGCTTGAGGTAACTGCTGGTTTCCATACAAAACAGTAATAAAAAAAAGGTAACCTCAGGACCTGTCAGCAATCAGTAACTTTTGGGTTTTGTTTTGGTTGGTGTTTTTTGGGGGGTTTTTTTTGGTTTTTT
>VWZN01001643.1:35563-54898 GCA_013396955.1 Regulus satrapa
TTTTTTTTAACCATTCCATGGGAGAATTTTTCAGTTCAACTCTGGACTTGATTGTTTAACTTTGGATGATACAGCTCTTGTTTTGTCTGAATAGCTGAACCTGTCCTAATGCTGTAATAGTTATTTAAGACAAATATGTTGTATGCAAATTTTTAAATGTTACCTGGTTTGTGGTAAAAGGAAAAAATTGAGGGTAAATTTAAAACCTGAGAGTTTGGTTGTTTGGTTTTTTTCTAAAATAAGTACTTTCTATGTTTTGTATGCCATAATTTTATTTTTAAACTTTTAACCAAAGCCCAGAATACTTAATGAACTACAGCATACAAATCAGCAGTTTCCAACTTTCTGTTGTGTGTGATTCCAGATCCAGCAGACCAATATTTTTTTCCAGTTTTGATTTATTTAAGAATCACTAGCTACAGAATAATGGCTATGGGAAACCTCAGTGATGAGGAATGAGCCCTTTGTTTGTGGGAATACCAGTTCCCAGTGCTGCCTTGGCTGCTGTCCTGGTTCTGACAGTGTATTTGACAGCATCAGATCACTGGAATTGTAAAAATGGCACAGTAGGCATATAATTTCTTCTTCCAACTGTTTTCATTCTGATTACAGATATTTAGAGACAGGTTTAAACCCATAAAACATGAGATTTTAATAACCTTTCAAGATGTTATGTTGGTTTCACAAAATCTGAGTATCCTTGACAGATGTGCAAGTTATGGCTGTCAGAACTTTAAGTATATATCCTTGCTCTTACTTCAAGGGGCTTTTTTGTTTTTTTGTTTTTCTTTTTTTTTTTTTTTTTGGGGGGGGTTTTTTTTTTTTTTTTTGGGGGGGGTTTTTTTTTTTTTTTTTGGGGGGGGTTTTTTTTTTTTTTTTTGGGGGGGGTTTTTTTTTTTTTTTTTGTGGTGGTGGTTTTTGATTTTTTTTTTTCTTTTTAATTCTGCAAAACAATACTGATCCATTTTTTCCCCCCTGCATTTATCTGCCTTCAGTTTTATTACACAACTCTTTATGTTGCAAGATAGGTAATTGTCATTCAAAATTCTCTATGCAATTGCTAATTTTTTATGTTCTAGCTGTTCTTTCTTTTGCTTTTGTTTGAAAAATAGAGTTAAAATTGTAGTCTCTGCAATTTAATGCTTCCAAATTTTTCCTATTTTCCTTATTTAGAGTGTACAGGTCAGATTCCTGATGGACTACAACAGATCATGGCACATTTCTGTGTGTGTAAGGTCTCTCCCTTTCTCTGTTCACAATACTCCTACTGGCACGTTCCTCTGTTTGCCTCTGCATTGTTGCCACTAGTTCCATGACATCCTCTTTATCTTAATGTATCTCAAACATTTGGCCTTCTCTGGATGGATGAACATGCATTCAGGATGGATGAGTAATAGAGGTGGCTGGAAACTGCTGGACCAGCTGGATTCTGCCTCGCCTGTTAAGCACTTGTGACAATGCATTCGTCCCTTGTATGCTTGTTTCCATAGCATGGATGTGATTTAGGAGGGATGGAGTTAAACTGAGCCTGGGGTGGGTGGATCAGTATGTTGGTGTATTGTTGACGTGTTTGCTATGTGAATATGCAGTCTCAGTTTAGAAGGGAGCTGTTGGAGGAAAAATAGGTATTAATGAAAAGGACTATGAGATGGTAAAGCACTTCTGTACATTTCCAGGGGCTCTGGGAGTGCGATGTGTCTCAGGCTGGCTGTGCAGTCAGGCACTGGTCACAAGCAGCTGGGGGCACAGCCTGACGGAGCCTGCGGTGCTGAGGCCTGGGGGCACAGTGGGGTCTGTGATGCGATGGGCTGTGCCATAGGGCCTGTACAGGCTGCAGGTCTCCAGGTCTGACTGGACACGTCCTGACAAGCAAAACAACGTTTCTTCTCTCTGAAGGTGAGAGGCAGAGACAGACGAGGGAGCTGGAGCAGACTGGCTGCCCAGGAGAGTCTGGCTCTTTTTTTCCCCAGACAAGAGTCACCCCCAGCTGTGCTTCTCACTCTTCTTCAGCATCACTGTCAGCCATCTCACTCTTCAGAGATCTGGAATGGGGAAACAGGTAGCAGGGACACAAGACTAAGGCTTTCCTGCCCCCAGCAATTTGCTGCTGTAGGCAATCATCAGCTTCAGCTGCACACTTTTTAGAGGATCCTGGGTTGGGAAGTCTGAACAGAGACTGGCTCACACTGTGGTGGCAGGCAAGCTGCCAAATGCCAGCATATTGGGAAATTTGATTTGAAGAGGGATGAAATTTTATTGTATCTTGATTCAGAATGTCAATACTGGGTTTTTTTACATTTTTGTATCCATATAGATATATAGGTTTATATATACACACACATGTACATATGGAAAATATTAAGAAATCCAAAGGGGAAAGTTGCTGGGACTATCAGCTCACAGACCAAAGCAAACTGAGGATAATCCAAACTGGATTGGGACAGACATAATTTTCCAAATTTGTATTTTATTGGTCTGTGCTGGGTGTGTCCTTTCTTTAGTAAACAAAAGAAAACCAACAGCTGTACTTTCTGAGCTTGGTAGCAGCTAAGGTCTTTAACATCTGTAGAGGGTATGTAAAGTTATTTTACAGCTTATTTATAAATCCTTTCTGTTCAACTTTGGTGTATGTGTTGTGTCCCATAATTTTTGATGAGAGCTGTGTTATACTCTATCTACACTTGCAATCATTAGATGGAATTTTTTGTCTGTGTCGCAATGTATGTTTCAGTAAGTGTTTTTTAATAGTAAGACTGATAAAATATCTACTCTCATAGAATATGCATGGCTTTTCAAATACTTTGCTCAGATTAATTTTTTTATTCACAGCAATTCCAATAGCAACTTATTACTGGAGTTTTTTCATTAAGTTGTTGGAAACAACTGTACTGCAGCAAATGATAAATAAACTATATTATTCTGAAAATTCTGCACTGTAAAGCGGGAACATAATTTTCTTACTTATAAGATACTTTCCGTGCTGTGCTCAAATCTCTTATTATGTGTCTTGTGTTGTGGTTGTCCTTATTTTCATTTAAATTTATTGCAGTGCTTTGTCTGAAGAAAATATTTTGATTGGTTAGTAAACATGCCACAGGGGGTAGGTAATTTACATGAACAGCAATTCTGTTGAAATTGCTATTCAGCAATTTAAGCTACCTGTTTCATCCTTGCTGTAGTTGAAGGAGGAGAAGAATCTTCCAAAACATGGCCCAGGAGGAGAAGACAAACAAATATTAAGTAAATGACCCACCAAACAAACAACTGCCAGTTCCTGAAATACGAAGTAGGTGGCTTGTTTCTAATAAGGGAATAACTTTTTGGGAGAATAGTAGGAGTGTGACTGGTTAGTCTCTGTAACAACACCCCAGCAATTTGTTTCTATTGCAACAAATTTCTCTAGCCTTCAGTGCTGTTCCTGTTCTCCTACAAAACTAGATGGGACTGAAGTTCTTTACTAGTAGTTTGAGACAGCTAAAGTTAATTTCTCAACTAATCCAATTAGCATTAAAATAGACTTACAAAATAGCAACTTGATTGACAAAATGAAGGCAATGAAAGCCACTGTCAGAGATCATTCAAGTATGAAGATTGCCGTTTTCTCCAGAATATGTATTTTCTTTAAAAGCTGTTGTTTGTGCTTGATCAAGTGATATTAAATCTGCTAGTTAATTAATTAACAACTGAGACATTATGAATTCTGTAAAAACATCTAATACACTAGTGATCACCTGAGACCTTAAGAAAGGTTTAAGCTGTGAGCAGCCTCCCAGTTCTGCTATAGTACTTTTGAAAGCTGTGCATTCCTGGACCTCCTTTTGCCAGTCTTTGAGGACTGTGTCAGGCTGCAAGTGAAAGCACTTCTGTTTGGGGAACCACTGAAGCATACCTAACTATGAGCACTTTAAATATGTAAAAGATTCTGCTCTGGCATGTAGTGTGACAGAAGATGCCCTTTGTCCTTGGACATCACAGATCATCTTTCACCCTACATGCACTTGCAGAGTGTTCACTGACGAACACCTTTCTGTTTCTTCATTCCTTCTCTTTCCATTTTCATGTGTTTTTGTGACATGCTGAAACTCAATCTCTAGTGGGTCCAAAACTAGGTAGAAAAAGAAATGTAGAAACCTAAATATGTTCTCAAGGTATGTCTAACAACATGTCTCAAGTCAGTGAGTACTCAGATTTTCATGAATAAAATTTCTGAGAGCTGAAAGACCTGATTCTAGGGATTAAAGTGTCTGCCATATCTGCGTGATTATTTTTATCAACTTGCTACACTGAAGAATTACAATAGGAATGAAAGATAGGGGGGAAAAACTACCCCGAAACATGAGGAAGGGGAAGCCTTTCCATCTCTGTTTTAAAGGCCTCAGTAAGGATGTGGAAGATTGAAAATTATTTCTCTCTTGCATCTGGGAATATGTTAGCTCAGACTCAGGAAATGATCCTGCCTTGCAGATGACACTTATCTGGGCTGAGAGGGGCAGTCTTCCGTTGAAACTGCTTTTCTTTGCTCACAAAAACATGAGACTTACCTAAAAACTTGAAGCAACAGTTTAGATTTGTAAGGTTTATCTGTCTAACTTGGACTGCATGCAAGGCAGCTTTAATGGGGGTATTTCCACTTGCGCTCCCCTGACAGGGAAAGAGGGGTTGAAGATGCATCAGTAGGCTCTCCTGTTGGCACATTTGGTTCCTGTTGGCTACCTTTGACATCTGGCATGTTGCTGGTCTCTGAAGCTGAGGTGCCTCTTTTTCCTGTGATTTTAGAGTACAGCATCTATGTACTCAAGTCTGTAAGGACAGTGCCTCAAAAATTAGAAATTATATCTAGGCAACAGGTAGTTCAGCTGTGCAGGGACTGATAAATACTAGCTAACATTTATATCCAGTTGGATTCTGTGTCCTAGGGAAAATAATGCACACAATTCCTTTGTAAATTAGTATTTTCGGCCTACCTAAACACTTGAACTTCATGGTTTATATTAACCCAGGCCATTTCCTCATCTGAAAACTGCACAAAGTTTGTACCAGGACATGTGTTAAGCATGCCCACATATGAAATAGTAGTTGAAAAGGCAAAGATATTGCTTTTTCCAGATAGTCTTCTCTAAAATGCAGAAACACTTACATCCTGTACATCTAAAGAATTATTAGTAAATCTTGAAAACAGGCGTAACACATCTGAAGATTAAATGTGCTTGATCCAGGGACAAAATAATTAATTCAATGCTGAGACACAGATCTACAGCATCCCTTTATGTATTTTGCGGTTCCTGTGGATGATTTAGAGTGTGAGATTGACTCACTACCCAGAACATACAACAGAAGCTCATTAGCTTTTCACTCATTTCTCAAATACTTTTTGTTCCAATAAAAGCAATGAATTAAAAATTGAAGCATAAGTTGCTGTAATTATGTTACTCCTCGTTGCTATATGCAGATACTTTCTGCTTTTTCTTTTATTCCTTTTTTAAGGTCTTCTGATTCAGTGACAATGCAAAAAATATAGTTCAATTCCAATTTCTAAGATGGTTGACTTTGGAATGCTGTCTCTTCACTGCAGTTCTGTAATAGAAATACTTCGTGTCATGCGCACAAAGAACAGCCCAAGCAGCAAGCTGCACCAGAATTTTCCTGGCTTTAACCGTAAGAGGAAGTGGTTGGGGAATTTCCTGGTTTGAAATGTTTTTGATGGAGTTTTGAAATTATTGTCGCATTCTAGTTTGACATTATTTAAATTAAATCGTTCTCTTTGCTGTTTATTTCAACAGCTATAATAATTAACAGTTTAAAAAAAAAGCAACCAAAAAAACCCCAAACAAAACCAAAACAAAACAAAAAACCAAACCAACCAACCAACCGAACAAACAAAAAAAAACAACAAAAAAACCCCTAAAAAATGCAGCCATCTAAATAAAACTTTTTGATTGATTTTGGGGTAGTTTTGCCATTAGGCCATGTTTGGATTTTTGACGTTTTATTCATAGTCAGAAGAAAAAAAAAAGTGGCAAAAAACATGTTCTTTCATCTCAGTCTAGTGTTAATATTGGGTTAAGTTAGCTTTTTGTATTGGAAGTTATGAAGGGAAGGGAAAAAAAGCAAGCCTTTATTAGACATCAGAATTAATTATTATGAACTATATAAAAAAACTTCTAGGTGTCAGTAAACAAAGTAATTGTCATAAATATATGGATATCCTTTTTTATATGCTCAAGCCTTAAAATATTTCGAGCAGCACAGCTACTATTCCACTTGGGCATTTTCTCACAGTTTAAAAATCTCCCTGTTTTCCCTTTTCCTCCTTTTAGGTCTCCTTATTAATGGAAATGGATTTTTGGTATTTGTGACATTGTAGCTGTACTTGTGTTCCCAAAGTTTGTAAAAGCTTGTTTGCTGATGAATATACAGCATAATAACAATCATGATAATTTATTGCTCTGTCCAAAACCTAATCCAATGTAGTTGTCAATGTCAGATGCCTGTGAGGTTGCTCTTCTTTCCTTCTTACCAAGTTAGGAGAAAATGGAGGGCTGGCAAATAACCGCAGGAACATTTGCATGTAAAAATTAATTTTGATGTTTATAAATGTTTATAAAATTCAGTCTTTTACTGTGGGGGTGATTTCTGTGAATATATGTTGGTGTTAAAGCAGAGAATTCTCCATCCCAGAAACTATACTACTGTCTGGAAATTTTGCATAGATTTTGGATCTGTTTTTATTGTAGTATTACTATAAGCCAGTGTAGGTATCAGACTGGTAGAAAGCCTATCAACCACCTTCCTTTTTAGCTATTTACTAATATATTTGGAAGCATCTATTTCTGCAAACATCTTATTCCAATGGGTAACAAATTTGCTGACCTCTGGGTAGATAAACTTCAATTATGGAAGCATAATTAAGTTTGGGGGGGAGGGGGGTTTCTGCACGTAGAGCATTGCAAAGCCCAGGTTAGAAGTGGCAACATCAAACCTCATAAAAATGGCAGCTTGGGAAGAGTGTGATGTAGTTATCACAAAGAACTAATGCCACAGATTATTTTACAGACACAAAACTAGTTAGAGGCCACAGCTGTGGATAGGAATTGAGAGAGAAGGAAGTATGCCAAGACTGCAAAAAAGAAATTAATTTTTGTCAAACAAGCTTGAGATGTTTAAGGCATCCTCCCAAGTCGCTGGCACATGGGCTATTTGCCTACCTGAGAAGCAGAAATTCACCTACCAGGGAAGTGCTGAACATATTACCACATTGTAAACTGTAGTCATTTAAAAATATCTTACACAAAGTGGTCATTTGAAAGGCAAGGTATTTCAAGGTCGTTTACAATCAAGTAATTTAAGCTGGGCAGACCTGTGGAGAACTAAGTCCAGCCCTCCACTGCAACTAGGAGGGAGTACAACAGGTTGCCCAGAGCCTCATCCAACGTAGTTTAAAGTCTCTTCAAAAATAAGCATTCAACAACTGGACTAGCCCCTTGTTTCAGTGCTTGACTGTTTCATTTTGAAAAGTAATTTCCTAACACTTCATTGGAATTTCCTGTATTACAGCCTGTGTCGGTGTCACTCATCCTGTCCCTTTGCACTTCTGAGAAAACTCTACATGTTGATACCCCGAAATTAGCTGCCTTATTTTGCTGTTTTATCATATTTATGCTGTGTGTAATGGAAACAAAAACCCAGAAACCTTGTTTCCAAGATGAGCCGCACATTCCAACTCTAATCATTTTCTAGAGAACCAGAAGGAAAATTAAGAATGCAAACCCAACATCTAAATTGAAACGTTTTGCTTAAATGTCATATTAAATGCCAATAGCAAGAGAAATAATATTATATCTGGGTTTTTTTTCATGTTTTAAAAAAATGCATATCTTAAAGTATTTAAAACATATTCCACATCCAGACAGGATCAAGATGTTATTATTGACAGTAGTCTAGTGAACCCTTTTCCTCTTTTTTTTTTTTTTAATGACTTTCCATCTAACTCTGTATTGATATTAGTTAATTAGATTTAATGATGACATGTTCAAACATAACTTTGTTTTTAGATGCTCCTTGATGCATGTCATAGCAGAAAGAAGTGATGTGTCTTGATCATGTTCTTGGGGGTTCTTTGCCTGCCCAACTTCACTGCTGAGCAGCTGCTGATATATAGGATTCCTTCTGTGCCAGTTACATACAGTGTAGGGTGGCAAGTTCATGACTGGTCAAGAATATGTATGGCTGATCACCACAAAAATTGATTATTCAAAATATGATAAAATACAGAAAAACATTGGAGCCAGTGTTGTGCTTTGATGAGCCAAGGACAAAAGGCCTTTTTTGCAAATTGTTTAATATACAATTTAGCTTTATTTTGTTGCCTAGAATGTGTTTCAAGTCTAAATCTATCTGCCTGGGCAGGCACCAGTGTTGAGCAGCTCCCCTCTGTGACTTTTTTCTGTCTTCAAAGAAGCTCATACCTTGTCCCTTTTATTTTATTTTTTTTCAAGCTGGCCAGAGCCAACTAGAAAAACTGTGCCCCTAAGCAGTGTCTATCCCTTGTGTGGTATCCCAAGTTCATTTTCATAATAGCTTAGCTCCTTTCATAATTTATGCTTCTCATTTGTAGATTTCAAAGCACAGTGAAGACCAGTAGCAATATACCAGTATCTGGGTGGAAAACTGAAGCACCACAATCTGATAATGGAAGCAGATAACAAGAAAGCCATAATTAGAATCTGTGTTTTGTATTGCCCAATTTACTGCCCCAACCTCTAAGGCAAACTGGAACTTGGGTCCTCTTTGGATTCTCTCTCCTTTTTTTTTTTTTCTTCTCCCGCAGCAGTACTAGAACTTGGAATTTAGATATGTGTAAATTTCTAGTTTCATTTAAAATTTCAATTACACTCCCACCTTAAAGATACAGACTCAAAACTCCAGATGTGAAAGAAAATAAAGGCTTTGCATATGTTCTCTAAAAAAGTGGCCTGTTTTTAAGCCATCTCCTGAGCTTTGAAGAGGTCTTTAGTCATGGCTCTCCCCTCCTCAAATGCCCAGGATTTCACGGTTTACCCCCCCCAATCTTTATTGTCTCTTATGTGTGTGTATTCAGCCAGTACAGTATGCTCTGTTTATGCAGAGATGGTAAGTAGTGCAGCATAGCAGGTCTCTGCATAGAGAGCTGTGGTAGTGCTCCAATCTGTCTTGTGCAGAGATCATTCAGTTTTGAAAAGCTGGGTGGTCTTGGAGGGAAAGGAAACAATAGCTTCATATAAGTAGCTATATTTTGAGACCACCTCGTTGCCTTTTTAGGGGTTATAGGGGGCAAGAAGAAGAAGGAAAAGTGACATAATTTGATCCATCATCAAAAGCCAAGCAAGTCTGTAAAGAGCCCCTTTTAAAAATCTGTCACTTTTTTCCCCCCTCCCATTTGAAAACAAAGTGAGAATCCTGTTGGGAGTTCTTTATTGGATTTTGGGGTTTTGCATGGGTTTTTTTTGCATAACAGTGATACTAAGATGTAGTGGAGGGAGTATCGCCTGGATCAGTGGCAACTTACAGTAATGCTCTGCATCTGTGGGTATGGAGTATTTAACAATATAGAGCAGTGCAGATGCTTATGCCTGAACTGAAGTCAATAAGACCTTTTGTGGGTTTAGAGCTAATTGCAGTAATTCTACATAGCAGGGCATTATACTGTAGAAAATACCTCTTAATGTTGTAGTTTGGTCCAATAAGAAAGAATTTAGCAGTAAGGCTGATTAGGTTTAAAGACTCATGCGGATCAAAGTTATTTCTCTGGATAATTATTTTAGACTAAAATTAATATAATTTGCTAGGGATTTTCAGTCACATGCAAGGAAGTAGACACTGTCTTTTTGCCTAATATATTATGTGATNCGCAGCAGTACTAGAACTTGGAATTTAGATATGTGATAATTTCTAGTTTCATTTAAAATTTCAATTACACTCCCACCTTAAAGATACAGACTCAAAACTCCAGATGTGAAAGAAAATAAAGGCTTTGCATATGTTCTCTAAAAAAGTGGCCTGTTTTTAAGCCATCTCCTGAGCTTTGAAGAGGTCTTTAGTCATGGCTCTCCCCTCCTCAAATGCCCAGGATTTCACGGTTTACCNAACAAAGTGAGAATCCTGTTGGGAGTTCTTTATTGGATTTTGGGGTTTTGCATGGGTTTTTTTTGCATAACAGTGATACTAAGATGTAGTGGAGGGAGTATCGCCTGGATCAGTGGCAACTTACAGTAATGCTCTGCATCTGTGGGTATGGAGTATTTAACAATATAGAGCAGTGCAGATGCTTATGCCTGAACTGAAGTCAATAAGACCTTTTGTGGGTTTAGAGCTAATTGCAGTAATTCTACATAGCAGGGCATTATACTGTAGAAAATACCTCTTAATGTTGTAGTTTGGTCCAATAAGAAAGAATTTAGCAGTAAGGCTGATTAGGTTTAAAGACTCATGCGGATCAAAGTTATTTCTCTGGATAATTATTTTAGACTAAAATTAATATAATTTGCTAGGGATTTTCAGTCACATGCAAGGAAGTAGACACTGTCTTTTTGCCTAATATATTATGTGATAATGTTTTGTGTAGTGTTAAATAATGCTGGCTTCCTAAACCTAACAAATAGAAGTAAAATACATATGAAAAATGCATCATTCTGGCAGTCTGCAATGTTGTTAAAGGGTATAGAAGGGAGTTAGAGAGGTACTGAACTCACACACACTGTGTGTGTTCTTCTGGGAAAAAAATCTAGGGAAGAATACATAACTGCTTCAATGTGTGTGGGACAATAAAATATATGTACTCTTGTTACCACCTCAGCCTATGTATGTGCTTCATGGCAATGAAGTGAACTTACTGCTCATAATGCAGTAAAAATTACCATTAAGTGATATTTATGAGAGTTTTTAGGTTGAGTTTAAGCCTCTAAACAATAAGTTTTGTTCCTTAGTGGCTTCTAAATAAAAGGGAACTTGTTTTGTTTTCTGTTAAAGAACAAATAGTTTCATACTTAACAAGCTGCTTCAGGACTTTTCCTTTCTAAATCTTTAAAGGCTGATCTGGTCTTTACAAAAGAAAATTCAGTTGTGACTCCCGCTTGTGTTGCACTGCTGCCAACATACCTGGGGTATGATTAAGATGGTAGTGCATGTTACTGAACGGTTTGGAGCGAAAAAAGAGTTTCCAATATTAATTAATTATTTTGCCTGTGCAGATATGCAAATATTAGATATGTAAAAAGTAAAGAGCAAGATTGCTAGATGAAGCTGTTTGTAAGCATTCCTTTATTAGCTACTCATATTTTTCTAAAATTATGGCTATATTATTGTTATTTATTTCCCTTCAGTAAATGTTGGCTGCCTGCCTTCATTTTTTTATGTCTTTGCCAGTGATAGATTTCTGGACACATAGAGCTATACTTCGGAATTGAGCTGTTGTAGAACAAACATTGTTTTATCAGAGACTTGAAAGAAGTAAATCTACTGCTATTTTAACTGAGCTGTTGCCTTTTTAAATTGGCGATGTAGTGTATACTTTGCCACATTACATTTATGAAATAAATTTAAAGCCACTTTTTTCCCCTCCTTTTTTATTTAATTTGGTGGTCCCTGAAAAATGTCTGAAACCATAACTATTACTGTTTATTCCTCACTTTTCTATTTATTTCTTGCATTTCTTCTATTTTCCTTACACATTTGCTTGCTCTTTTTACATATGATCTTTAGATTTGGTGTTTTGCTTGGAATACAATAACCAGATTTTATGGTATCATATTAAACAAAGAGATGTACTACAGCCCTTGTTATACACCCAGTGGATGTCTCAGATTTGTTTCCTTAGACAGTGCAAGCAACTTAGAGAAAAGAAGAATGGTTTCATGGGGATAGAGAGGTCCTTTTACAGCTGACTATGGCTTACATGAGTTGCTGGTAGGAAAACAAGAATAGAAACTGGATCTGCAAAAGCAAGTCCTTTACCGAAGGAATTGGATAATGGAACACATATTTTCAGATGAGTTTGTGCTCTGCTTCACTCCATGCAGTACATCAGAGGATGTATATTTCAACAACACAAACACATGCACTTTATACTCCACTGGAGCACATGGATCAGAATTCAAACTCACTCAGTGTCCCCTTTAGCCTGTTTCTGAGGCTGTGAAACTCCATCCCATTTGCTTGTGACCTGAACTGACTTCAAACTTAGAAAAAAAAAGCTGGTTTAGGCACTTAACAAGTTCCCGAGCAGTTTATTTGCAGGGCTGCCCTGCACAAGGCTGGATTTTAATCCTAAGTAGTTAAGCTTGTGTGATTGAAAACATGTGACATAGCAAGCACTACTTGCTGCACCACCCGGCTCCCAGCATTTTCACTGCTTGTCCTGAGTAAATCATAAGCACGGGAGGGTTGCTGCCACTGGCCTTTGTTTTGAAGACTGGGGAACTGAGGCACAAGCTGACATGTCTAGGTCCATGAGGGGTTGTCAGGACTTACTTTCTGGAGCATCAGCGCACAGTGCAACACATTATCAACTTCTGTTTGGCCCATCTGTTGCCAGGGAAAGTGTGATTGATTCAAGTGCTCTTTGGATACATAAGAGCACTGTGTGAATTGTCTCTTTGCCTCTATTATGTTATGAAAGATGTTTTTCTCTTTAAAGCTGTTAAATATACATCCGTGTTTTGGAATTAATAATTGTCTTGAACTTCATCTTTTGTTTTTACATTGTACCTAATCTCTCTATTTCTTTATTATCTTTTAGTTTAAAACTTTCTTCCACTTTGGAAAGGTTGATAGGCTTGCATAGTAATCTTTATGCCTAAACACTCTTAATCTAAAATCAATTTTCAATAATAAGAATATAAAAGCCTAATTTAAAAAGATGGAGTAGAGGTTTCTATGTATGGTGGGATTTTAAGATGTGGGATAGCAGTGGCAGGCACAGGTGCTGCAGCTAAGCCAAGAGAAAGGTGTTTGTCACATGGCACTGCTCAGGGAGGGCAGTCCAGGGATGTAATACTGCACACCCTGCTATCGCCTTATGGACACATATTAAATACTGGTAGTACTTGAAAAAGATTTTTTTTCAGAGGTATTTCAAATGAGCATTTCGTTTTATATAATATTGAGGTTTAAAGGCATGCAATGATGCTGAAACAGAGTTGAAATAGTGAGTCTGGAATGAGAATGGACGGTATTTCCATATGCTGCACAAGAGAATGTGTTAGCAGTGGAGGGAGCACTGAGAAATTATGTACTCTTCACTAAGAAGAAACAAACAAGCCCAAAACTAGTCTGGTTACTGCTTATCAAAAGAACACCCTTGTAAAAATCTTTAGGTAATTCCAAAGTAAGTTTAAAAAAAATTAGTCTCTCATCATTTGTCTAACAGTAAAACTTGTGATTCAGGCCTACATATTTATCTTTGCTTTTTCAACAGTTTTTGTACCCTCCCTCTCTATGCATTCCCACAAACTTTGGAGAATCATTGATTTTAGAGGCAGCATGTATTTAGTGAGACAGTGTGCAGGGGAAAAAACCATGCAGAGCCATTAATGTAGACTTTTTTGTTGTGTCTCATCTTCTGATGAGGATAAAATAGGTGGTAAATTTCAGATTTAAAATAATTTTGCTTTTGAAATACTTAACTGGGGAGAATAAAAACTAGGCAGCTGCATAATCCATTAATCCTCATAGTGGTCATAGAGTATTTTTATGCTTAGGTGTTTGCTGTGGGTTTTTTTATCTTGTTTGAGGGATTGTTCTTTGTTTTGGTTGGGGTTTTTTGGGTTTGTTTGGTTTTTTGTGGTTTTTTTTTGGTTTGGTTTTTTTGTTGTTGTTGTTTTGTTTTTTGTTTTGTTTTGGGTTTTTTTGTTTGTTTGTTTGTTTTGGGTTTTTTTATATTCCATTTTACAAGAATGACAGATTACCCTCAGAAATTTTGGGAACAAATCAAGCATAGAAATTTTGTCCCAGAGGATGACCTTCCTATGAAAATGCATGAAAAAACCTGACAATGGAGTTATGATAAAAAATTACTTATTCACAGCTGTGACATTTCCCCACCTATCCTAAAGTCTGTGTTTTCAGTGAAGCAGACAAGATGGGATTTTGTTTGGTTATGGCAATACATTGCTGCTATTCCTACTAATCCTTCATGCAACATGTTAGAACACTTATTCTGCTAATCACCTGAAGCATTAACTTAGTTTTAAGTCTATGTTATGCCTCCTGCCTACCTGCACAATTCCAGTTAGAATGGATGCAGCATACTGTGCTTCTAACAGAAAGGTTATCTTCATATTGTCAAGTAATTGGAAAACCTCTACATGCTGGGGTAGACTTTGGCATTGCTAAAAATTGAATTGATGCTGCGCCAACTTCATTCATGCTGTAACACCGCTGACTTCAATGGCGTTACAGCAGGTCGGAGTCTACTCTATTGTTATTATGTTGCTTGGTTTTTCCAGGCACAGATACAGGAAGGAACAGGGTGGATATAGAATAGCTGATATCATCTTTGTCTATCCCATGATTCATTTTCCTTGTAAATTAGTTTCACTGAAGGAAATGATATAACTTAGTAGATACGTGGCCCGGTTCTTCATACAAGCAAAACACATGGAAAAAAAAATTCTTTGTCCATTATAGTTTGACAGCATTGTGTTCACCAGACATGTCTGACATCTGAGAACATAATGGGGATATTCCATCTGAAGCAAGAAACAAACAAATTATTTTAAGTGGGATAGCAGTGACTAAGTAACTTTTCACAATATGGGGGATTGTGTGTGTTCTTTTGGATGTTTTATAACATTGTGGCACTCTTTACAGAGCCCAGTGAAACCAAAGAGCTTGCACAATAGTTTTATTTGGAGAATGGTCAATGAAAGTAAGACACAAAGTAGAAAAATAGGCAAATTTAGCCTATGCAACAAATTCTAACCTGATGATTGTTACCATCATGTCTTATGGGGAAAAAAAAAATCAAGAAAAATAAAAGCAGCATGGTCTTGAATTCTGCCCTGTAGGCGAACAGTAAAGTGTGAATTGTGAGTCTGAAAATTACATTTTGGGGAGTCTCTTCATATTTTACTCATTTGTTTTCTAATTTTTACTTCAGCAGCAGCTCTGGGAGTTAGCAGAAAAAATGAGGACTTGGTTTCACCCTGGCTCTTCTGTAGGCACTGGTCCTTCTTTTTCCTCTGCAGAGGAAGCTTGCTTGCCTTACCTCCTTTGAGTTGCTGCGTACTATGTCCTCTTTACAACCTGTTGCATGGACTGTGCTGCACTTGGAGTCTATGCTGCATTTGTTCCTTCTTTACTACACAGATATTTGTCTTTGCTTGTTATTTGTGATCCTTTACCATTTGTTAGCATCCTGCTTTTGCACTGGGTAGCTCCAGTGTGAATCTGCTCTTGGGGACATCCTTCCCTTGCATCAGGCTGTCCAGTGACAGTCTCGCATGCAGTTTTTTCTACTTGGCTGGAGTTGAACACAAAGATCTACAGAACTGTTTCACTGCTTCCCATCATGTTCCTTCTTTAAACTGCCCATCATGAAGCCAATGGAAAACAGGCTTTATAGATGGCTGTTGGGCTGACCTGCACTGCTCTTGCTTTTTGTTTTACTGGTTTTACAAAGTCATCACACTTCCTTCCCTATGGATAATATTTTACTAAAAGGAAGAAACATCCATTTTTTCTTCATTCTGTTTTCTTCCACAGTGAGATCTTGATCCATGCCTAAGGCAGAAAGTGAGTAATCTTATTCAAATTTTTAGTTTGTTGCATTATGTAAGGACTCAATTGAAAGATAAGGACAGCAGCACTTCAAAAACATCCTAAATAAGAAAAGTGGCTGAGGTATTTGGATCAGTCCTTCTAAAAACCATGCCACATGACACTGTTCCTGTCAATAGGATTCATTCTGGGACTGTTTTCCTTAATTCTTCTTTCAGTTTAAGTGTAAATGATCTGCATTATTTATCTCCAGTCATTGTGAGAGAAAACTTTTCTGTGGTTTAGAATTGGCATGCAAATAATAAATTAAAATAGACTGGTAGCTGAGCAGCTCTTTGAAAGCAGCATTACTTTGAAGTAAAATCTGTTCTTCCTGAAAACCATTTAAAATACAAGGACAGGTTTGTGTACAGGAGAGCCCAGCCATGATATATAGAAGTACAGATCGGCATTAGTGAGGTTTTCTTTGGGGTGGGAGAGGTTAGCAGAAAGCAGCAGTGGGAGAAATTTTGATTATCGATTTATGTCCACTCTCCCACTTTGCTGAGCTGTTGGGCACGAAACTGGTGATACTCCCTTTAAGCCTGTATTTTGGGCAGGGGCATGCTGTCTGCTTCTGAGGTTTCACAAGCTCCTTTCTCTAAAACTCTCTGCTATTCTTTCTCCACTCATGTCTCTGTAAGAGCTGTGCATTCTTGCTGAGTGCTGTTGTACTCTGAAGTAACTGCTTGTATTATTTTTTGTCAGATTTGTAACTGCAATTTTTTTTTCTTCCCCCCACCTCCCCCCACCCCCCAAGTATTGTCTCTGTATCAGTACACATAATTACAGTGGTATAATCTTCTGTTAGACCCTTTCAATATTTACTCTGAGCCTAATATTGCAATTGCGTAAGGTTTTTTAGGTGCAGAAATGAAATTTTCTCTAAATTTACTGGCAAATTTCACAACCCAATGGAGTAGCAGAAGTGTGTAGGAACTATTTTAACAATTCTAGCAAATGCCAAAAGCCAGATCCTGTTCTGTTTTATATCAGTGTAACACATAAGTTAAAGGTTTTCTGTCTAGCATGGATTTACACTTATGTTGTATACGCATTTGCTTCTTTGAATTTTACAAATTTATGTTGCTATTAAATAAGCAGTATAATAAAACAGAGCACAAAGCAGAAAAAAACCCTCTCCGTATTATATTTTTATATATTTTTTCCTAGTAAGTGCTAATAATAATGGGCCTATTTTACGAAAAGTAAAAGCAATTTGAAAACAATTAATGCATTTTTTTTAAATCAATATGTCTTTTCATAAAACTTCATTGTGCTGACAGTGAGAAGGTAAAAGATCTCTAACAAAATACAGAACTCATCCTCTATATTATTAATGATTTACTGCCTATGAAAATCAGGAATTGTAACATCAATTTGGGGTAGTGATAGAACTTAATGGTGCATGTGATATTGGGGTCTAGTGGAGCTTAATTATTAGAGGGATGGCCCTTTGCTCTTTTGTGTTGAGAAACGGGGCATTTGTTTAGTAGCAGAGGAGAATCCAGCATAGCATCAGCTTTGCCTTCCCCTACAAGTGGGCAGCTGAGAGGGTTGCTGAGTTTGTTCTTGGACTGTGACAGGTGAAAAACGCTACTTAATGAGTTTCCTTCCCAGACAATTAGCAGAGGGAGGGAGCTTTCCCATCTGTGCCCGACACAACCAGGGTTTGCTGGTTGCCACATTTCCTTTGTGAGAATGATGGGTAATTCATTGAATGGGGTAATGACAATGACATTGCTGGCTGCAGTCAGTCTCAATAACTGTTCTGTTTAATCTCGGGAGTTTTTATTAAATACTTCCCACCAGTGTAAAAGGGCTATGTGAAAGAAGGGTTCCCACTAGGGCAGTGCTGTATGAGGACTGTGGAGGTCTTGCAGTAAAACAAACATAAATACAACCAACAACTCCAGGCTGTACTTAACATTCTCATCTGCACATGTAACTATCAATAAGATGTGTGTGTTTTGATTGCTTATTCTCTGCATGAGAAATACTAAATGTTCCCTTATTTTTGACTAATACTGGCTTTCTTGAAGCGCATTAGATCAGTAAAACATACATAAATAATTTCAAAGTCTATATTAATTTCTTCCAAGCCTTTTCAGGGTACCCTAATAACGAAAATTTCAGTCTGACACCAGAAAACACACAAAAAACCATCAGTAGATTGCCATTCACATGAATGTAATGTGCCCCCCTCTCTGCAAATTCTCTTCTTAATTTAAACAGTTTTCTAATTGCGTATTTTATTCATCCTAGACTCTATTAATCTGTCTAATGCACAGCCTTTAATTTCTTCACACATCAGTTCTGCTGAAGTAATCAAAATTAGAGCACATTAACATATCACATCCTACTGCTGATTCTTGGTACTTACTTGCATCGATACACAGAATTTTCACAGCGGAAAGGACAAGAGGGGTGCTATGCTTTTCTGTACAGCAAGTAAAAATTTCTTTGCAACCTTTCCTGGAAAGTAAGCTTTAAGTATATAGTATTTGGCTAAGAATTTATATATTGGATGGCATTCAATTGCCTGTTAGCAGTGTTATTCTTGTTATGTATTCTGTTAGTATTTATTTTTCACTTTCAAAAAAACATTTTTGTCTTGAAGTCTACTTGAGCAATTGTATTTCGTGTGTTTTATTGCCCATTTATAAAATAGAATAAATACAGTTTTGAGTAGAGGGAGTTGCTTTGGTTTTCTTTTCCTTTTCTTTTATTTTAAACCTTCAATTCTGTGAAATATAGCTGCCTTGGGGATTCCTTTGAAAAACCTGATAATGAATGTAAGATGTGAGTGACTGGTGTGTGATTGTGTTGATGTTTCCCCTTCTCTTGAGCCCAGTTTGAAATTCAGCTCTGCACAGCAGGGATTGTCCTCAGCCACATATTACTATTTTGAGGATTGTGTGCTTGAGTAGCTGTGCAGGCTTTGGGCAACTGGCAGCAGTTTGTCATGGCTGCCTTTAGGCTAGTAAACCTTGGGGATTTTAATCCCTGTCCCTCTCTGTCAATCAAGTCTGTTTCACTTTTTAATGTACTATTATATATTTTCAAACAAATGGTGTTCATTCTACAGTAGGTGCAAAAAAACTAAAAGGCCAAGTGTCTAATGAAGGGGGTTTACCTGTTTTCCCCCAGCTGTGTCACTGAAAATTATTTGCTTTGTGATATAATTGTTCATATTTAAATCATCAAGCTTTCTAGCCTGTTTTCTCATTGTTTTATTTTGATTGAGTACTTTGATGCTGTGAATCCTGTCTGCATTTAATTCATTATAATCATGTGAAACGAAACCCTGAATGGCTTCCAAATGAATATTATTTAATTTTCTTTGGCATTCACACAAATGATGGCTTTGCCAGCTGAGCAGTAAGTAGAGACATGTTTTTCACTTCTGTGTGACCCAGTCAGATTTTAGACCTCTTCTCTTTTGCATTTCCAAAGTTCTGAATATAATATTATGCATATTATTATTTAAAAATTTCCTTTCTTTTAGAATGAAAATAAAAATATATATTAAAAAAATTGTGT
>VWZN01001647.1:0-15445 GCA_013396955.1 Regulus satrapa
AAACTATTTTCTATTTAAGATTTAGTGATGAAGAATCTACCTTGGTAAATAATTCTGATATCTAATTATCTTTTCTAAAAAAAAAAAAAAACCAAAAAAACAACCAAAACACAAAAAAGAAAAACAACCAAAATTGACATGTTCATTAATTTAGAGCTGAACACATTTTACTTCAAATGCAGACAAGGTGTCTGCTGAAAACTGTTTTGATAACACATTTATCATCCTCCCAATAACTGTTTTTCTCTTGGTCTCAGTTTCCAATATTTCTCTTGACTTCTGGACACATTAAATGGATCCACTATTCCAGCAGAAGTTGGTTGCGTGAGCACTGAGGTGAGAGATCCTCCATGACAGTGGGGTCTATTTCTACTCTTAAGAGCCACACCAGAGTTTCTAGCTACATTGTCACAATGGGGCTCATCTTCAATGCCTATAATTCCTTGCAAACAAAGCCCTCTCTCCCTCTTCTCCATCCCTCCCCTCCCTCCATCCAGGTTATCAAAGGAATCTCCAGAACCATTCTAACAATTTCTTACTTTTCTTGGTCTTTAAACATAGTAAGATTCTGTTATATGTTATCTTTAATTAATTTGAAGTTCAAGTGGGGGTCTTCAGTTGCAAAATCAAGACAACAATATCACTCCTGTAATTAAAAAGGCCACATACACAGAAAAACCACCTCTAAATAGCAAGTTTTATTTTGAAAACACACTTGTTGCATGAGTGGTTAACCTAATCAATCAGTTTGCATATGAAATTGCGAATTCGAACTTATTTTGCACTTAAAGTAAAGTACTTGGTAAAATTCTTCACCACAGCTCTCCAAAATGACTTTGTAAATTTTTAAGACAGAAGCCATAAAGGGTTGTAACCAAAATAATTATCACCACAGTTCTCTTCAGTTTGGGTAGCAGCCATCCTTCAAATTGAAAAAGAAAAGAGAGATCATGTCAGGTATTTTGGAAGTTGGATGACGTAACATATTAGTAGAGCACCTCTATTGCACTGTAAAAACTTGTGTTTAAGCTAGCATTAACCTACTACCTATTTTAGTTGACAGTAGTCACCTCAATAGAACAGCAAAGGCTCAATATGGGACACTTGATAAGGTAATTAGATTATTCTGAGCTCTGTGCTTCTGTGATAGGTTTTAAAAGAATAGGAGCAAATACCTGATGAGCCAAATAGAAGAAAACTTATTCTATGGCAATGAACAAGACAATAGAATAGAAGGTGTTGTGAATTAGTTGTAATAAGAAGAAACAATGGCAAACAATGGTTTTCTTCATCTCAGCAGGCCAACCATTTGGGAGGAGGAAGTTCTAGAGATTCCAGACAGAATAGAAATGGTCAAAATGCTATCAATGCTATCTGCTATTTCCCTGGTCAAAGTAAAATGCAAAAGAATAGTTGTCATGTAATCAGGAACTGACATGAGGACGGGTGAAGGAAGAAACTAATTCCATACCAGAATGGGTAAATTGCAAGACTTATAGTATTACTGGAGATCCAGTGAAGAGACAGGTGGTTCACATCATTGAAGGGCACTCAGTTAACAAACAAGGAACAACTGCACTTCTGTTTTCTTGCCCTTTTTTTGTGTATGGCTTTCAGTGGGTTTTAAAACTAAACAGAGGTTAGCATGTGTGAAGCTAAAGGCCTCTGTGTAGAGATTATACCTCTAAGGAATGTCAGCTGATGAATTCAAAGGCTCAGTTTGGTTGAAATATGGATGTCATACTTCTCTAATAACCAGCCATCTAGCTAATCAAGAAAACTCTCCACAGGCAGAACAGTCTTTTCTATGTGTTTGCACCTACAGTGAATGAGATGGCAGTCCTGTTTGGAGTACATATAGTATTCTAATAACTAGCCATAAATAGATGCTATTTTCACCTAGAGCTAGAATAAATTGAAAGCAAGTTTTTCATGATGTGGCTATCACAGATGAGGGTAAATGATTGACACAAGTTAGCCCTTCTCTAAAATAGAACATGATTTGTTCTTATTGCTGAATCAGTCTATTTATTTAAAAAAAAAAATTGCAGCCTTTTCTGTTAAAACAATAAATTTAGTTAAACATTATTGTTTTAAATGGGGCATTTTGGACACAAGTGTGTATATTACAGAATAAGAGAACTGAAAACCTGTGAGGACCATGTCTTTACAACTAAATTCACATAGAGTGGGGCCCAAGAGATCTGAGCTAACTCCCTCTGCCAGAGATTCATTGAACAGCCCTGAGCACTTAACACCACTCTTACCTGTTTAGTGATGCAAGAAGCACAGAGATATAGATGTTTGCTCAGAGAAAAATTTCCTCTGAGAAACATCTTACCTTTGTAATCACAGCCAGAGCACAAGTAATGGCAGAATAGTCTTCCATTTTTCCTTTGATCGAGTAGGGCTTAATTTAGAGTTCAGTGTAGGAAATCTATTCATCCAAGTAGAATCAAAGAATCATAAAATCACTGAATAATTCTGGTTGAAAGGAATCTCAGGAAGTCTGTAGTCCAAACTCTCACTCAAAATTCATTCACCTTTGAGACCAGACTGCATTATTCATAGCCTTATATCCAGTCAGGCCTTGGAAACCTCAAAGTGTGGAGACTGCCCAGCCTCTGTAGGCAACTACTGCTTGACTGTCCTCATGGTAAAAGAAAATATTTGTTTCAGTAGAAACCCTTGATAAATTGCCACTGTTTTTTGTCCACCCACCCTGCATTACCATGTAGAGTCTGGCTCTCTCTTCTTTTGGGTTTGTAGGTGTGGAACATTGCGGGATTGGAGGGCAGCCATTAGGTCTCCCTGAAACCTTATTTCAAATAGGCTGAACTAGCCTTGGTTCCCTAGCCTCTCCTCACAGGCCAGGTGCTCCAGCCCCACCAGCCAACTTACTTGTCCTCTGCTGAACTTGCTCATTATGATTTTCCTGTATTGGGAGTCCTAAAACTGGATGAAATATCTAGATGTGGTCTCACAAATAAAAGGGAATAATCAGTTCCATCTACTGCCTTTGCTCCAGTTAGCACAATCCAGGATGCTGATGGCCTTCCTTGCAAGCAGGTCATTCAGCTGTTTCATCCTCAATCCTTAACAGTTTGATGCTGCTAAATGTGTTTTCATCTGTCAGTCTGATATATCTTCTCATATGCATATGTGTGAAATGTGAAAACAGGTGCGTATGTATAGGTTTAAAAGCACAGGTTTCCATTTTTCTGGCACTTCCAATATTGCCTCTCTCAGCAGCATTAGTAGTGCCAGAAGAGGCCCATGGGTTTACACAAGGATAATATGAAACAGTTTCTGCTTGTATATCTTAACTGTCTGATATAAGATGGGGTAGAGATCGTAAATGTAGTCAGCTGTTTTTAGGCAAGGACAGTAATGCAGCAGCAACAGGATTTCATTACTCCTTTGGCTTGCTACTGGTATCCTCAGCCAAGCTAGCAGCAAATAAACCAAACATGAATTGGTTGAATCAGTGTCCATCTTCAGCTGGATGATGGTTTTGTTAAACTTTGCTGTTGATCATTTAATGTTCAACTGCTGTCAAACCAACCCAGTGATATTCTTGCACAACATTTTTTTGTTCCTCTGGGTTCATTCTTGAGGCACAAGTGGTCATATTCCCTTTTAACATAGTTCCAATGAACTCAGTTACCAACTGGGCTTGAGGAATTTCTGTTTACATGTTTAAAGATTGTATATACTTCTGAGTAGTTAAGATGCTGACTATTGCAAAAATATATTTTAAAAAAGAAAAACAGCAAGGGGAATTACAGCTTTATATGAAACTCCAGTTCTCATGCCTGTCTTGTCCATGGACAATGCTGTTGATGTTAACAGAAAAAATAAACAAGGAAGTGAAGATGAGAATAAGAGGAAGAGAATGTCGGGTAGGAATGAGATAAGTATTGAACTACTTCATAAACACATGGGCCATATGGTGCAGACATAAACAGTGGGAGCTTTCTTTACCAACATTATGCAGTCTGTAACCTCCCTTTCAGATAACTCCTCTCTGCCAAATGTTTCTCTTGTCTTTAATACTGCAGACTCTACAGACACACATGCTTGTATGTACCAGAGCTAGATTAAGCAGACAAACTTTTCTAAACTACATCCAATTTCTGCTGAGTTTCAGTAACAGCTGGATTGCCTTAAAAGAACAACCAAACAAACAAAAACTCTTTTTCCACTTTAAAAAATCAAAAACATTAACTTTTACTGAACTTAATGTGTAATGATTATTAAAGCTATAGATTTTTTGCATAGATTTCAATTATAATACAACCTTTGCCAGACCTGATGTTGGCCACAGATTGCAACTTCAGGGGCACATTAAGATTTTTATGCAGTTTTACTCTACCTATGGTTTGAAAATCCATGCCCAGCTATTTGACAGCCTATTTTTGATCTCTAGATTTTTGTGGCTAATTTGCTTTAATGGCTTTTGAAGACCCAAGGATTTCAGGAGGGTACTTTCAGAAGCAAATTACATGTCATCTCAGTCACTATGCTGATAAATATATAAATGATGATGTTGAACTATCAAGTGTTCTTAATGTACCAAGCACCTGGTTTTAATTCCATCATCTAATACTTCATTTTGTCATTAGTCCATATTTTATAACTCATTTTAGCAGTATGTACATTGATGATTTGAAAAATTAATGTAATAATTTTCAAATGTTTTGGCTTTTTTTTTTTCTATTGGCCTGCTTGCATTTTTTCCCAAGAGTTTTGCAGCAGTGCAGACTTCTGCAAGAAGATTTTCTTTTTCAAATGACACCTTCTACATAAATCAGCCTGTTTCTATTTCAGTCAATAAGTGTTATACCAGTTTGCACAGTACAATGGCCTGCTGTAAAATGGCCTTTTAGGACTGTCTGAGAAAAATCTCATGCTCCATTCACTGTGCTAGTAAGAATGAGAGGACAGTTCTAGGCAGTTCTAGAGTAGTGCCATGTCTCTCTACAGACAGATTGAATGCCTTCATCTCAAGTGTGGTAGTTATATGGTTGAACACATCATGACAACTGGACAGCAAGTCAACATTTTCCCTGCTAGCAAACAAATTTTAGGGATCTAGTGAGGCTTTGTATAGTTCAAACCCTCATAAATCAAAGCCACTGTAGAAGTGAAGTTCTGCTAGATGGGTTCACTACTTACACACACAGAGACTACTTCTATTCATCCTTCTGAGAGCTACCAACAGACCTATCAGTGACTGCAATGAGGGTAAGAACAATCTGGAAATACCATTAGGATTTACACAGCAGCAGCTGTGACATTTTGTCCTGTTGCCTCACTTTCATTTCAGCTGCTGCTCCATTTTGTTTCTAAATCAACAACATATTGTTTGAAGGATTACTATATCATCTGTTTCCAGGAAACTTTCTGAATTTTACATTATTTTTTATTCCTGCAATGTACCCAATGGGGAGCTGAAGCTGAGTAGCTCCTTCCCTATCACAGGATATTACGTTAACTACCAAATTGCATGTCCCTGTATGGGACTTTTTCCAGGAAATTTAGGTTCATTAATAATTTGAGGACCCTGTTCAGGGCATACAGTTCTATTTCTATGTTAATTATTTTAATTTATTCTATTTAGTATAGATATTTGAGCCTACACTGCATTTCAAATGCCAAATTGGTATTGTTCTTTGTGTCAATTTTTTAAAGGTATTTATTTTATTTTCAGATTGTGAAATATTTGTAAGCAGAAGAAGCTGTATCGTGTATGCTGAATTCTAAGCCCATCCAAACCAGGTTAACCTAAAGGCGAGGTAGGCACTAAAGATATGATAACTCTGCCATATTGTCAAGATACTAAGAATATTCAGGGAGAGTTATGCACAGTTTATGTTCTGCAATTGCTATTTTAAGATGTCTTTTGTTCCCTTTTCCCCTTAAAAAATGCAGAGCCAAATCCCAATAATGTCCTAATGAAATTACAGTAAGATGTAAACATTATTCACATTTCCAACATATAGAACTTTGCCTACTATTTCAGTCATTCATTTTCCTTTTTGATCAAACAAGCAGTTGTTCAGCAAAACACTAATTGTAGTTTAAGTCTCTGTTCACCTACACGACAGTTTCTAGAAACTGTACATAGAAACAACCTCACAAAACACTGAGAGCTGATAATAATGTAAATCCATTTACCCTAACAGACATTATATGCTCACATCCTGTAACCATGCAACCAAATAAGTGTTGTCAGATTCTAACCACAATTCCTCATTTATATTTTCAGCTTTTTTTAGAAGACAGGAAAGGTGCGGTCAAAACTGATCAAACAGCATTTTGCAGAAAAGAGTTCACACATCTGCAAAATGAATTCTCAGTCAATGCATGTTTTCTCTATTCTTTTTAGCACCAGTGCTGAGGACCAAAAAGACCATTAAAGCCATTGAAGTCTTAGCAACTTGAAAATTTTTTGCTTATAAATATGCCCTGTGGTCTTGTGTTATACTCAGCTCTCTCTCCTTTCCTCCATGCTGCCCTGCAGAGGCCACATACTGTGCACTTTTATGTCTGAAGGTAGACATCACAGAACTTACTGCAATCAAGAAATAATACTAATTTATATATTACTTACTGTGTACTGTTTTAGACAAAGCCATATTGAACATTCAGAGGTCACTCAAACTCACAATTCTGTGTCAGCTCAAGTCTCACTTCTTTCTTCCTGGCCCTTATTATGACAGGTAAATCATGCCAGAAAAGAGGAGTGTTCCCCTTGGGCATTGATCAATTAAACAATTTATGCCAATCAAGCATAACTGCTATAAACATATTTTTCATAATTGCTTGAATCTAGTACTGCTTTTTGACCACTCTTTCCTCTCAAATCTAAACTAAATTGTGTGATCTCTTCAGTAATGCAAACAGTAACTGAAATACCCACTGCTACCACATGTCTTAGGATACGTTTCTAAGAGTAGGGAAACATGCAGACAATCAGATAATAGAGGAAAATGTGTTCTAACTTTTAAATGATTAGCTGATACATCAGTTTTTATCAAATCTAGCTTTATTTTATTTGGCAATATGAAGCAGTGTAAATCCAGATTAATCAACCAGTTTTGCACTGTTGAAGAATAATGGTCAAGCTAGCTTTGCACAATAATTTCCAGACTTCTGTATGGGTGGCACAATTCTCATACATTTACAGAAACATGGTTTAACTCACTGTTAAAAGTGACCAAAAGTGTAGTTACTCAGCTGAAAAGAAATTAGAACTGCATCTCTTTTCAGGCTGATTCCTGCCTTGTCATTGTACAGATCTGAATGCATTAGAAAAAGAAAAGCTGAGCTGCTGAGTTTGCATGTTACATGTAGTCAGAGAGATTCTCTCACCACAAAATGTTCAACTTAAGAAACAGATGCAAGATATCACTCATCAGTGTCAAACAAAATGAAGGGGGGGGGGGNTAATTAATGAATCTAGAACTGAAGGCTAACATGCAAATAAACCAAGCACATGGAATTTATTACAGACTAGCTATATTTGTCTGCTCTGTGAATGATAACTCAGCTCTTACCCTGCCTTTCCTTTTCCCCCTGTCAGACACATATCAACAAGTGGAAGGGATGGTAGTGGTCTTCAGGGAATTAGCCATACCAATTATTTTGTCTTTAATGGAAAGACTGACTCAACAACCCATTCCTTCTTTGTTTGAATGCCCAGATTTCTGTAACTCCTGTGCAAGATAATTTATTTCCCGTTTTTCCTAGTACAGAATATCCAGGCTTCACTCAGCTTTCTTTCTCCTGCTTTTCTCAGATCCACTGACTGACACAATTGACATTCAAATGTTAGCCTTCTGTTAGCACTGATAAACAGATTTGCTGCTGGTGATGCGTCCCAAGGTCCAATCTGGAGCCCAGAGCAGGAGCAGCCCTGGGACAGCAGAGTGTCCTGGCATCTCTCCTTGCATGGCAGCCCTGCAGAGCTCAACCCCAGGCAGCAGCATGTACACACCTACCCCTGAGCCTGCCAGTGGCATGCAATCTCAGAAACCATTTTACAACTCTCTTCATCTTCAGTTGTTGAGTGTGGGCATAAAAGATACAATGGCAAAACTTACTCATGGGAAACTATCAAGTAATTTTTTTTCCCTCCATAGCCAGTCATTGCCGTGGCAAACAAAATGATCTGGTAATAGTAACTTACCTTTACTCCTTGCTTTTGATATCAATATTCCATATGACTTCTTTCATTTTGGAACAGTATTTATGACTTGCTTGTGATTCACTGCAAATCTGTGCCAGTTTACAGCAGAATAGGTGTACTGGCTTCAGGAACTATTTTTGCAGTTTGCATTTATGCTTAGATTTATTTTATTTAAATTACATTGATGCCTACCTATTCTTTGCAGCTAGATATAAGCAGATTATTGCGTGGACTCTGTTTACAAAACAAATATATTCACGGTGATAATCTAGGTCATCAATTTTAATCCAACTAATTTCTGGATAGAGCTTCTGATTGAACTACTTTCACATCTATGGAATAGAAAAACAGCCTGTAAGAGTTGAATAGAAATTCCACTGTCTCCTTTGATAAATTATTCTAATAGTCCATCAAACTTGCTTAACAGATATCTCTGTATCTTGGATCAGTTTTGCCCTCTTAGGGAAAAGTAGTGGATCCAGTCCAGTAAGTAGAGTACACAAAGGGGATGAAGGCTGGAGCAATTTGAATGCCCTCTGAAAGGAGGGTGGTAGGAGGCTGTGGTTGTATAATCTGGGTGTTTCTCAGTTGTATAATCTGGATGTTACTCAGTAATTTGAAACTGCAGCATATTCAACCAGCTTCCTTTCAGTAAGCGGATAACGCGTGCCAGGACCCTCTGTATATAAGAAGTGGTTATATTTGACATGACATAGGTGTCCCTAGCACTGCAGATGACAACAGGGTAAACCAAAATTATTGTATGCACATAGTGGAAGCAAGAAGAGCCCTGAGCAGGTGGCTATAGGAATATATAAAATGGAGTTATATATGCCTGTGCCTTCTAACATGCTTTTAGTGTCATATACTCTCAAAGCAGACTTTATACAGCTCCATGCTCTCATCTCTGTGGCAGTCAGAACCACAGTGTAGTAAATCTACACTGATTTAGCAGCATGCAAACTTTATCATCACGACACGTGCACCACCTCTTGAATCACTGACTATGTAGGTATCCTGAAATTTACATTCCCATGAACTCGCAGGGTACTGATATCACTGAGAAGTGAAAAGGTGCTGATTTAACTCTCTCTCTTGTGATTTTATTAGAAGAATCATGACAAAGTAAGATGGAGGTAGCTCTTCCCCTTTCCATTGTACCACAAGTGAAATCTGCTTGCAGTCATGTTGCAAGGGACTTCAGTTGTGTAGTTCCTGCACATCCATCCACGGGGCAGCAATAACCAACAGCAGCCAACTTACTTGTAACAACTTCAAGGAAGGATCTGACCCTGATTTGGGAACCTAAACACACAAGCAAAACCTTGCTTAACTTCACAATAGCTAAAAATGAGACCTCTAAACACCTTAAAACTTTATTCTCAGCCTTCCTTCTGCCTTTCCCTAGACTCTGATATAAATACAAAAGCAAATTTATTAATTTATTGAAAACAGGAAAATCTAACCTAAGAATTACAGACAAGCAACTTTTTTTTTTTCATTTAAATCACCGGAATATATTTCACTGGAAAGCAACCACACTACAAACAACTAGAACAAGACTGCAGATTCAATCCATTTCAAATGTTGATGTCCTTAGTGATCACATCCTAGTGCAATGACCACACATAGCATGACATTTATGCAGATTAGTACTTGGACTATGATTTAATTAGAAGCAGCTCTAAGTTGACTAGAGTCAGAAATCTGATATCAAAATCTCCGCAGCTTTTAAGCATCATTAACAATTCCAAAATATATCCATGTTGTTCAAAAGACACTGACAAACTCCTATTACATATAAATAAGTTGTTGTGAACTTCTGACTTCAACACTCTGCAAAAAAATCCACCTTGTTTAAAACCTAGAGGAAGCAGTATGCAGTGTAAACAAAGATGATGTTTGAGTATCAATATTTAATGAAAATGTAAAACCTGCCAAGCCAAGTCTCAGATCAATGTTTATTTGTTGTTGGGGGTTTTTTTGTTTGGTTGTTTTTGGTTTTGGTTTTTTTTCCCAGCTAAAAAGTAGTTGCAATTCAGGTTCTGACTCACAAGTCTCAAATCTCAACCTTGCTCATTTTGGTTTCACGAACAAACAGAAAAAAATTGCTTTTAACTTCTCTTCCACTATCAGCATAGGGAAGATAGGGACTAGAATTGGTACTGCCTACTAGCTTTAAACACAGATATATTGAAATTAATGTCTAGTACATCACTCATTCCAAAAGGAAATAAAAGTGGGGAAAGACACTGAAAAGTTAGATAACTGAAGAGATGGACATTCTGAAGGGGTAAAAAACAGTAAGTGTAATAAATAACAAATGCAATAGAACTCTAAAAATTCAAGTGACCCTTTGTGTCCCTACACTCAGCTTTTCTTTCTTCATTTCTTTCATCTTTCTGCCTCTTTCAACTTTTACTGTCTTTAATGTTGTTTCCTATCCACTCATTGTCAGCCAAGCAGCTTTCTTTGCTTTCAAGCCATTTTAATACTCAATACCTCACTGCAGCTTTACTATCCTACCAAGTTCTTGTTCACACCCTCATCTTCCTGAACATTTTCCATCATCTGAACTGTCCAAAGCTCACCTTTGGAAGCTCTCCATGTTTGGAACCATGCTTAGGGTTTTTTTTTTTTTATATTTTGCAAAACATGGAATAACAAAACAATTACTTAATCTTCTGGGTGCTTGAGGTATTTTGTGGAAGCATTCTGCTACTCACAGAATCTTCCTGAGATAAGTTGCTATGTCAATAAAGGAGGAGGGGAAATCAACTGGTGCACATTTTTTGCAGGTAAAATATTCATTAGTCAGACCAGCTAGTGACCTTGTTTCCCATTTCTCCATTGTTTTCTGACATCTATTTCAGGATGAGCAAATTGACAGCAATTACCCTGTGGTCTTACAAAAATCTTTGCAGAGGCTACAAAAGAGATGTTATTTGCTTCTTCCACACCCTTTTCTGTCTTCTACAGCCATATAAGGGAGAGCAAGATTGTCTCTTTCTCATCTTCCTTCCTCCTACCCATATTAAGTATTTTTGCAGCACAGCTGAGATAATACCTATAATATGTTGCCAGAAATTAAATACTGCTTTAGTACCCCAGAAAGCATGCTTAGAGCTTTTCTGTTTTCAATCATTGTATTAAATCTAGTCAGAAAACAAAAGTACAGAGAATAAGTGAAACAATGACACCATATACGGTGATGGGAACTTAGCAGCAAATTAAACTTGAAGAGAAAAAAAAGACAGCTCTGCAGTACTTTGAACTTGGCAGAGTAGCAATGCAAAAGGTCAGTGACAAATAATTTCTGTGTAGATTAAATCTCCATTTTTAGGAATGTTATCCTAAACTTGAAAGAGAAATACCAGTTGAAGTGAAATGAGAGTTTCTCCAAGAATCTAACTTAACAAGCTACACAAATTCCAATCAAGCCTTTAAAGTTTACACTCTGATAACACTATGACAAAATATAGTGTGAAAGATATACAAATAGCATAAGGGAAATGAAAGCTTAAAACAAAATTGATTAATATTGCAATATTAAAAAATAATAAGTTTTCAGTTAAAGTAAGATAAAACCAAAGAAAACATAGCAAATCAGACAGTCAAGGTATTACCAAAATAGCCAAGGGCCTTCACCAAGCTTTGTGCCCTTATTATCCTATGGTAAGATATATTTTAATGTTATGTAAGGCATGATAGATGACACCATGCAGTTTTCCAGTTGTGCTTTATAACACATTTTATTTATCTCTGATTCTTACAAGGTTTTTTCTACTTTGCATACAGTGCACATTGAAAAAGCCTGTGGTTTACAATGTAAAGCACCATATGTGAGGATTTACAGATCAAAATATTATTTATGTCACAGAAACTAATACTTTGACACAGGAAACACACACACACAAAAAAATTTAANCTCAAATAGTAGCCTCCTGCCTGGATTAAGATTACAATCAGGTTTTCTTCAGAGCCCACCACATGACACCCCTTGCATTCTTTACAAACCTCCTATGGTTCTCACTATCATCCCAGNAATAGAGTCATCTATATCTTAAAACTCTGCAAGTGTTCTGAAACAACCAAAATCCACAAGATGATATGTATGAAGTCTGGTTCATTATCTACCTTATAGTTAGGAAAAGCAGTTCATTTACTAATTTTTAAATGAATATATATATATATATANAAATGTGTTACTACCCTCCATGAGCTGCAAAGACTCTAAACCATGTCAAAACCTAAATTCTTGACTCATTTGTCTAACCAGTAAAGCTGGGAGCTGCAGCATAGAGCACAGAATTCCTTTAGCATTTTAAGCAGTGTTGATTAGGTCTGCTCTAAGTAGATAACAGTACTGAAAATGCTGGAAGCTTTGTTTACCCCAAGGCTCTAATGCTGCCAGAACCTGAGCACCAAAACAATCGTTAGCAGCACTAGGACCAGTTTGCAGCACTTCCCTGTGCTGAGGAGAGCCAGATCTCTAGCAATGTTTGACCCACCTCTCTCAAGCAACATCTGCTACCACATTGCAGGAGAGTTAATAGTACCTGCAGTCCTTTCATTTAGATTGGACTGTCTTCTCAGCTTTATTTTGGCTTTGAATGAAACATTGATCACTTATTTATATAAACACAAGAAAAACAACCCACCTATCCCAAATAATTGTGATATTATATAATACTTTTTTTTAAAAGAAAAGTAAAATCCTCTTGTCATTACAAAAACAGAAGAAAGCCACTTCTGGAAAACACAGGACAAAGAAAGTCTCGTATCCTTTGTGAGAAGAATGGATGAGTTGAAAAATGAAGCAGCCCAAGTAGAAGGAGCCCTCCTTACCAGCCTGGAAGGAGAGTCACAACATATGTTCAGGCACCTACCAGTACAGCTGGCACCCTGGATGTGACCTCACCTAGGTGAACACTGCATTTCCACAGACTTACTTTTCTTTATTATTTTTCATGAGAAGAGTATACAGAAACCCAATATCAAATATGTTAGTGGTTGATATTTCATCAGGAAGTAGAAAGTTGGGATCTCCAAAAGAAGGAAACCAGAGTCGTGTGCCCTATCTAACAGGTGAGAGCTTTAACCATCAGGTTAGCTCCTAAAGAGAACTCTTTCATCATCAGTTGGGGTTTAGAGGAGGTTTTCTTCAGTCATGTTATCTGACTACAGGCGGTGGATTAGATGACTGGGGAGCCAATTTCTAATTTATGCATTCTAGTGACCCTTTCAGTCTTGTGAGTTTGTCAGTATCTCTGAGCATATTCAGGTCAGACCTATGCCCACTTGTGGAACTCTGCTGATAAGAACAGACAACACACGTGACAGGCAATGGAAAGTTGGAATTTCTGTGTTTTAGAATTAACTACCTGCATTTGCCACCCATAAATAGCGCTTCAGCATTGATCCACTTTCCAAACTCCACAGGAACAAGGTTAACCTCTGGGGAGGACATTAATATCTTACAGGAAAAAGTGAGACTCTGCTGGAGTAAACCTTAGGTATATGCAATGTAAACGGCTACTAGGTCTTGGCTGGAGGTAACCAGTGGGGCCATATGAACTACCAGTGAAGACACACATAAACATATGCTTTTATGGATCTAGCCCCAGTAACACAAAGAAAAGGATCTAGTTAAGATAATTACTGCATAAAATGCTCATTGCTACAAGCCCATTTCGAGTCTGTCATGCTACATACTATTTAGTGTGTTGTATAAGGTAACTGTCATGTAACAGTTTCTTAAACTGAAGGTTTCCAAGTTATAGTCTACATATTCTGCTTAAGCTGCTACCAGCATCTTTAACAGTAGCAAACTGCTTATTGACAGTCAGCTTAAATCAGCTGTGCAAAACCTATACTGCCAGTGGAGCCAAGAGCACAATAGAGGCTGAAAACCTTTCACATGGGTGACTGCTTTGGATCACAGACAGGAGGATATGTTCAATCTGACATTCCGAAATCCGTTTAAAAGGAGTTCTGACTGCAAATGCTGAAGCTCACGGGAGGTTTTTGTTTGTTTTTTATTTTATTTTATCTACTCTGCAGAGAAGATAGTCTACTCAAAGCGAGTGTATTTAAGCCTGATCACTAATGAAATTGCCACCAACTTTCAAAGCACAAAGAAATTAAAGTCATTTCATCAGTGAAGATATACCTAATTAGAACATATTTATATTGAAATAATCTGTATATGAAGACATTTTTAAAAAGAATTGACTCCTCCAGAGAAGGCCACTAGTAGACCAAAGGCATTTTTAACTGTCAAAATGGATGGGTCCTGACCCTATCTATTTTGTCAGCCACAAAACTCTGTGCAGAATGGCTAACAAGGTTTCAGGCTGTCCTTACCTAACCTAAAAATTCAATTTAAAACTGGTTTAATTTTCTTTTCACCTCTCTATTAGCCCTTTCCAATGATCTCAGCTCTTGTGTTCACTTCATTCTGTCTGAAAGTTGTAAATAAGAGTATGTACTCCCCCTCCAATCTATTCTTTCAGACAAACTTTCATTTCAGAGTTCTGTCTCAATTTCTTCTTCAGGATACAAATTTAGGTCTTTTCTTTCCACCAGTACATGAATATGTTACAGATATTCAACTTTCAGTTGCACTGATCTAAAAGTAAGTGTTTCTACATAGGTGAACAAAACATTGAACACAAATACATTGATCCTTAGAATAATTTTTACTCAATTTGACAAACTTACCATTATTTCATTATTGCATGTCACATCTTACATCTCAAACTATTTTTCCATGATTTCATGTTCAAAAGAACATTAAATTTACTTTACTTTTTCTATTACTGGAGAAGACTATGCACTATTTAGTCTATTAACCCTAACTTCTAAAGGCTTTTTTTGTGCTTAAGTATTTACATATTTGAATTGTGATAATTTCTAATTTTCTGCAGTTCATTTCTTAAGGCACTTAAGCTGGTAGCATACTTCTTCTTGGGAGTGGGTCACAAATAGCCACAGAGGAGCAGGTCCTTGGCAGAGAAAATACCACAAGAACATAATCTGTGTTGTTCTCCACTACAGCACCCAATAAAATCTCATGTAACTGAGGAAATGCAGTTAATGATTCACATTTTGAGACCTCCAATGTCTGGGTGGAATCCAAGTGCTACTTTTCCAGTTGAGGACATAGACCAACTATCTAACATTTCCTCTAAGAGCCAAAACCCGGGTATGTCTACATAAGATCCAGTTACAGCTACCAACATAAGCGTA